>OU015496.1:61834442-61919442 GCA_907164885.2 Dolomedes plantarius | reverse complement strand
TATCATGATATCTTACATAATAATGCATATAATTTGATAAAATTTTCGGGATATGTTTTAGATGATATTGTTAATGAAAAGACTTACAATAATATGCATAATAAATAGTTTTTTATTTGGGGTTGCTTTTATAAGAAAAGGAATGACGAATCGGGAAAAATTTTCATATTGGAACATAAAATTGTCTGTATTTTTGTATTTTAAAATGTTTCGTACATTGTTAGTCATTTTGAAGATAACTGTCGTATGTATCGTGTGTGAGAAGGAAATTAAAATAGTAGCATTCGAATTTTGGGCAGAGTAATAGGTGTTTTAATTGGATTTCATTAAAATTTACTTCAAATTGACAAATTTATAAAAGTATGGTATATACAGGTAAGTCTTTGTTAATTATTTAATTTTTAAGTGCTATTTTACCATAAAAGACAAAAAACCGTAAATAGATTTTTTAAAATTAGCTCCGAACGTGAACGTAGGCAGTCACCTTAAGTTGATTTTTCTTAAATGCTGCATTTTTGAGTTGCCACTTTTCTCGGTGGGATGCGACTTATGTCGCTGTAAATAGATAAATTTTCTTCATAGGTTAACTTTGAGGTGAGAAAATCCAGTAGGTTTAGTACACATCAGCCTTAACTATTGAATTATAAATGCGTCCCCTCTTCCAATATGATGTTTAGCATTTTTAATACAGCTCATTTCCTTTAGGTATGCTTGGATGTTAAATTTATTGCACGAATTCATAAGTACCTTTGAAGGTGATCATAGAGCATTCGTAATGTATTACCTTTTACTAGGATCAGTTTATCTATCTGTAGTTGGTTGTATTCAAGATCATCAACTAAAGAATTGGACGGTTTAACAATATTGATGCTATGCAATTTCGTAACAACGTAATTAAGGAAAATTTTGTTATTAACGACATGAACACTGAATAATTTTAAGCAATTTGACTGTTCAAAATAATACTAAAAACTTATTTTGTATGTCATATAAACTTGTTAAACTCGCAGCTCTTGAACTATGAATACGAGTACAGTGAAACTTCTCTATCCGGTCAAACTTATTTGACAGCGAGCCTTCTAAACGGCCACACTTTGAACTTATGATTTCTTCATTACCGATTTGACTCCACAGATCCATTGTTATACAAGAAACCTCTTTTCTACAAATACCCTTCAAAACGGCCACTTTTTTCGGAAGCATTAGAGAAGTTTCACTGTTATATCTAAAAGTTTCCTTTTATGCATTTGGGAAAAGAGCTTTAAACAGATTGTTTCCTCACCAATAAAGCAAATTTTCAATTTATTACGCGAGTTAAAATATTAAAAGGTAAAATACCAACAATTGGATCCGCTGCACTTGCGTCGTAATTATCGAAAATAACGAACTAAAAAAAGGGTATTTACGTTAAGACTCGCTTCGGAATTTTTCTCTGGTGATATTGTTAGAAAAACTTTCAATAGATACTTTTTACAGAACTCTTTCTTCCAAACCTTCCATTTCTGTTATCGGTTTCTGTAGTTTCATGGATCATTGACCGCAATTCCTTTAAAGGTACACCTTAAAATTTCATTTTGAGTTAAGTCATTTCTTGAATGAACATATTAAAGTTTCCATACGTTATATGCGGGATTTTCTGTGTAATTTAGTTTGACACGTATATTGCATACTATTCTTGCAATTTATTTTTGCAAATATATCTAATGGGAAAAAAAGCATGAATTTCTTTATCGGGAAATCAACTCCATTTAAGGTAAAAACGTAAATACACTGTCAAAATTGTGGTTGTGAACCGTACTGGTAAAGGGAAAAAGATGTTGTATAAGTAAGTTTAGTTTCAATGTGTAGTCTCACGTTCTGCAGAGCTGTAGGGGGCTAGCATTCGGTACTAGAGCCTGTGAATTCGAATCCCACTGTTGGCATGTATGTTTTTAGCCTTTCGGAATCTGCTTTAAACTTTAGGCTACTGTCGAATTAGCTCTCTTGTTGCAAAAATTGACCATAGCTCTCTTAAATAACCAACATCCCGTGGACATTCTCAGCTTTATTTCTTCGCATGTGTAAAGAGCACAGAGGAAACATCAATGGAAAACTTAACATTTTCAGTGGTTTTCATAGTCTTGTGAAAGATGACTTATTTTTTTCTAGAGTTTTTTATGCTTGTAAATACGATCGGATTATAAAAAGAGGGAAAGTGTATTTTTAGGATATGAAGATAAGTACATTCATTGTATCCAGTCGAGAATGTTTTTATTTATAAGGGAGCCTATGTCATAATTTTAAGACCTTGAAATGAATGCTTAGACATTCATTTAACCGAATGCTACTATGTCTTCAAATCAACTTCAAAGTGAAAAGCAAATTGATGTTTCCCTATATTGACTTATAAGATCTTCTAAATTTTGATTTTTATATTACCCCGATTTCAATTTGTAATTAGTAAGATATAGAACCATACTTTAGGACAGTTTATTCATGTTCATATTAAGAAGCATAAACCATGAAATTCTATATCTGAAAGAAAAAACCTGGCTGTCAATTACACAATTTACGATAACCATGATAAATACTAATATTTATAACTTTGTTTACAAAGATGTCCAGTAAAATCATTGTAGTCAATAAGTATGATTTCCTTGCCGGAACACAAACTAATCAATTTATATAGGTCCAGATTTGTTTAGTCAGCATGTAGTAAAAACATTACCACTGTACTCAAAAATCTAAGTTTTCTAAATTTTATTCTGTAAGAAAAACAATGTAATATATTCTAAAGTAAGATTCCCTAACAAAATATTGCAAATATTATTTGATACTAAGCTGTTTCTCAAAAAAGTTCTTTTTGAAAAGGTGTTTGTAATTTAAGATTAATGCATAGTGTTGGCCATACTTAAGGATTAATAAACTTGTTTGTTTTGTACCTTCAATCGGAATACTTTCCTACTCCCGTTTTTAACTATATATATATATATATATATATATATATATATATATATATATATATATATATATATATATATATATATATATATATATATATATATATATATATATATATATATATATATATATATATATATATATATATATATATATATATATATATATATATATATATATATATATATATATATATATATATATATATATATATATATATATATATATATATATATATATATATATATATATATATATATATATATATATATATATATATATATATATATATATATATATATATATATATATATATATATATATATATATATATATATATATATATATATATATATATATATATATATATATATATATATATATATATATATATATATATATATATATATATATATATATATATTATATATATATATATATATATATATATATATATATATATATATATATATATATATATATATATATATATATATATATATATATATATATATATATATATATATATATATATATATAATATATATATATATAAAATAAATATAAAAATAAATAAATAAATAAAAATCTATCAATGTTATAAATGATATTATACATCTGAGATTTTTGTTCACAATTTTAGTTTTGGTTCCTTTTAAAAATTACAAAAATTTTGTTTTATGAAAGGAGCCGACATACGGATCTGTGCCATTTTAAAAATAAGTATTATTTGAGCGTGGGTCGAGAAATGGAAAGTTTTAAAATATATCGGTGATAAAAATTGAAACCTCGGTTATTCCAAGCTTCACCAAGGTTTTACAGTAATACTATGTACCTAAAAAAAACAGTAAAATAGACTACATTAATTAGTTTTGGTATCAATGTTTTATGATTCTAACTATATAATATAAATTTATTATATAAGTTATAATATAAAATTTTTCACTATATATTATAACTGTATAATAGTTATAATATATAGGGGAAATACTTCATGCTTTTATAGAACAGACATTTAAAATTTATTGAGAATTTTCAAAATCCCTCGCAATTCAATGTTTAAAGCCAATATTTATATACAGTCCATTATATACAGAATAAATGCCATGAAAATATGATTTTATATAAATGCCAAAAATATAAAATTTTCCCCTGCGAACGGATATCGATAGCGCTGACATACCGACCGGACTTAAAACTGTCGAACGAAAAATTCCTTCGAGTAAGGAAACTTTTATAGATCCTTTATCGCCGTGGTGTGCATTTCACTAAAAAGAGTGTGCACTTTAGCCCGCTATTGAAGCATTTTCAAATTAAATTCTAAGTGTTGCGTCTTCCGCTGTCTGAAATTCCAGTAGGACTAGAAAAAAAAAAATGAGTGTTTTTATCCTGTAGCTACTAAGCTTTAGTCTCATAAACATGTGTGTCACGCATTTTTTACTGGTAAAGAGTATGTAGAATTGGAGCTAGGTACAGGAAAATTTGGAGCTTAAAATGCATTATATTTTGGGAGTAGCATTTGAAAATGCAAGATACCCTCTCCTGTTCTATTTGAAAAATAATGAATTATTCATGAGTTTGAAAGATCGTAAAAGTTCATTACTTGGAAATATTTGTCGTAGACTAACATACTGCGAATTAAAAGAACGATTCTTAATTTCAGAGGTGTAGGTCTGAACGTTTATGGCTCGACGATTTCTGTCTTGGTAATGTAACTGGTCATACTTATGTTTGATTATTTTCACTGGAATGTATGAAATCGTACTATTAATAATAAATGTTGGAAAATTTTCTTGAAAGTGTTTGTGTTTGTGTGTGTATATATATGTGTGTGTGTAAGGGAGAGAGAGAGAGAGAGATAGACAGATGACGCACAGACCAAATCGCTGGAACTAAAGGACTGAAATTTTGCATGGCGATTCTTCTTATAGTGTAGAGGTGCACATGAAATATTTTTGAAAAATTCTGATATTTTTTTAATTAAATTTTTAATCTGTTTTTGTAACTTTTGTTAAGTCTGCATTTAAAATAGTAATCCGAGGGTTATAAAAATTTATATAACGTGAAAGATCATAAAAATCCCTTTAAAATGAAATCTTTTGCGAATCTTTACCTCTATCTTCTCTCTTTTGGTGAATGTTAAAAATTAATCTTTAGAATTTATTAAATGCTGATCACGAGATTTCTTTTTCTGATACTTTAAATTAATTTTATCACGTACATAACGAAATAAATTGGCAAAAATATTAAAATACAGTAAAAGATAAAATTTAACCACTAGACCAATTGAGATGGAAGTTTTTTAAGAAAGTAATTCAAATTAGTATGTTTTATGGATATTAAATTAAACCCATATGAGGCGGTGAAAGGGCAAAGTGGTGTAAGTCAAATTTTCAACTTTTTTCTATTATGAGGGTAAAAATGTAATCTCCATATTCAATTTACAGTGGAATTGTAAATAATTATTTGCAATATTATAATAGTTATGAATTATAGGCCAGATGAGGGTCGAATGGCTAGGGCGCTGACATTAGGTTCAGATCCTGTGGGTTAGTCCCACCGATGGCATGGATGTTTGCAGCCGTTCGAAATCGGTTTTAAACTGTAGCTCCTGGTCTAAAAAGCCCTCGTGTAGCAAAAAGTTGACCGTAGTGCTCCAAACCGAAATCAGTTATGAATTAAAATTTGTTCAATTTATAGTGGATTTTTTTCTAGTTTTTGCAGTAAAACGCTTTGGATTTACACCACTTTGCCTTTCATCGCCTCATATATAAAACTGCAATTTCCTCTCAAAGTATGCTTCTCCATGACGAAAAATAAGTTTCAAGGCCGAACATTAAAGTGCGCTGGCGTAGATTTAAGAGAAAATTGTTTCTCCCACGGCCAGTTATACGTTTCTTGCTCACGCGTAAGTTCGCGGACGAGACTGTTAATATTAATTCCGCTCAATGAAGAAACAAAAAAATATTGTTTATAAGAGAATGCTCTAAAAAGCAATTTTATAATATTTTCATTGCAATTATCCTAAAATGTACTCCGTAGCGAAGCACGGGTATTCAGCTAGTATAATATCTATTTTAAGCAGGAATTAAGAGTAAGTATGGAAATTTAGATCATAGAACTAGATCGCTATCTTGTTTCATGCTAACTAACTTTATCAAACAACGCTTTTGTATCACCTTCATTTATATATTGTTTCTAATGCCCACTGGTCGGAAGCAATAAAGACCAGGCCCATATAGGGTAGTGGACTGAGGGAAATGGCTCCCATTTATGTCACCACAAGGGTGAGTGCTATTAAGCAAGGTGACACCTCAATTATGACCGGACACCTCCCGGGGCGACATCGGTGGGATCGTACCCACTCCCACCCTCTCCGACCTCATAGGATTTAATGTGCCGATTTCCCTCCTAGACAGGGATATATTAAGGGTGATTGTCAGGATTCAATCCGAGTAACCTCATCTCCGAATGCCGATGATCTACCACTAGGGCACCTCGGGTTTTATTTTATCTAAATGTGCACTTTATATAATTCAGTAATGAATTTAATACTAGAAATATTCAGACTACTTCGAGTGTCTCTTTCCTTAGATATAAAAAAATATTAAATATATGGATGCCATACTTGAACATATTTAAGAGTAGGTACAATAAACTAGGTAATTTGAAATTTTAGTTACAACTGTAATTTAAATATATTTCTTTAAATCCTGCTTCCATTTAAATAAATGATACTTTACAAAATTACACTTATTCGACCTTTATTACACCTTAATATGTTTAAGACTGAAGTCAAACCAGCCATATATGGGGCTGCATTCAGAGTAGATTAATTCCCCTAACACATATGTTTAGCAACGTGATAGACTCGACCAAATTTGCGTTCCGGAATAAATAAATCACTATTCCATTTAATACTGCTTTTAGAGTAACGTTTGAATCTCCCTCGGTGTTCTCCGACGTCGCTTTCACTCTTCAAATCTGTATTAACACCTGAAAGGGAAAAAAATGTTGTGAATTGGTCGGTATCCCGAAAAGATTTTTAAAGGTAAATACTTTCTAAAAACTAGTTCACTTTGAAAATTACATTACGCATTCTAAATCAAACTATAAAGTTTCTTTTAGTTTGAAGTATAAATTATATACTAGATTGGATGAATTTAGAGACCATCAAAATAAATACTTTCTGTCAAATAGTTTATATCATGAATGATTGAGAGGATTTAATTGTAAAAAACAAATCTTGAATTGTGAAGGCCAGTTTTAAGTGTAGATCGGGAAAATCATTTCAGGTCGCAGTTTAAGTTCTGAATAATTGTTTATTTGCACTTAAAGTAATTTGACTATCTTAATTTTTTCATTGAATTTGTGTTTGAGGAATTGTCTTTCCCATGAAATGTACGTGTTATTTCGAAATGTATGTATGGGGACAATATTTTAGAAAGAAATAAATGCTAATTATATCATCCTTAATGAACATTAAATTGCCTTTACAAGAAGACGTGTTAGCATCAAACGTAAACGAATTTACCCTTCGTTAAATTAAATGTTTTTGAACAGGCACTAACATTTCATTATGACATCGTGAATTCTTCTCGTTTAGAACTATTAATAGCTGCATTAAAAATCTCGTTAGATAAAAAAATAATTCGGGCAATGTTAGATTGGGTTGTTTCTTGTCCTATTGCACAATATTTTTTATTTCACTGTAAGTAAAGTGAACTGAGGATAAGTATGCTTTCCAACATATGGGGTATATATTTTCGCATCGTATATTTTCGGCATATAATTGGAAAATTGTATCTTTTCATTTCGGCCCTGTTAAATTTTAATGTCATTCCATTGACAGATTATCGCTCCTCGACTCATGAAGCTTTTTCGATTACGAAATAAATGTAAAAACGATGAAGATTGTTGATAAGACTTGTATCTTGATTCTAAATTTTATATGTTTATTTATTCCCGTTTATTTAAAAAATGCCCTATACCGACTCATGGGAAAAGTGTCCGGTTTTACAACATTAAGGCGACTTGCTTGCCTAATACAGGTACACTTGGTCAACAATAGTTTCTTCAATCAACGTTCATAAATATTTTCATTATAAAATAGGATCAGCTTCAACATACAACTTCTCATAATTTTATTTTGTTTGAAAAATACCCAGATAAAGATTTAAAAATAACTTCGTTTAATGAAGCTATAGACTATATATATGGAGAGAAATTTCATTAAAAGTCAAATTATGTACGATATTTTGTGGCAGAGGATTAGCCTTCATTTCAAGATGCTTTGTTGGGAATATGCTGAAAACATTTGAGTAGCAAATAAGAACTCGGATTCATCTAGTTTTTGCTAATAAATGGTAATATATCCCTTTAATTTATTCTAATTCTCAAGTTTCCCTTAGTCCACACTTAATATCAATGCTTTATAATACCAAACTTTATCTATTTCTAAAAAATTAAATTTAGATAAAGTAGTTATGCCTAATATAACATTGAAATCAGACTCATAAAAAAAAAAAAAAATTAATTACATATAAAGTCTCATAATGTGGTCATCGATTCTGGCACGCCGGCTAAAAAATGCTTAAAAGCATAATGTATTAAAATATTAATGACTGATTATATCTGTTTTAGTTAATGTTTTTTAAATATATGTATAATTTAGGGATATAGTTTTCAAAAATTCAAAATAGTTTCATGTGCCAAAACGGATAAACTTATCTACTAGACATTGCTAATTAAAATTATCCAGTATCCTTTGTCAAATATTATATTTAGAATTTTAAATTAAATACTTCAAATTAATTGCACCATACATCCTAAAATATTAAAAAATTAAAAACAAGCAGGATTCCAGTGTAAATTAGCATTTAATATTTATACGATTGCTTTTCAAATTAGTATTGAATATTTGATTTTTAAGTTTATTTTCTTACGAATAAAATTCAAGCAAGTTGGGCATAACGCAGAGAGTAACCTATCACTGTTTGGATTTATCAGCGACTCCTTCTCGTACAGATGATACCACTCGCGACCATATATTAATGAGTAACAACTGTATATAAAGTAACTCTTCTGGTTGATGATATTTAAGTTTTGTTTTAAATTTTATTAAAATATGCTGGAGGGGTAAGAGGCAAAATTTACTGTTTATGAATTTTGAAATACACTTATACAATTACTTCAAATTTTGTCAGTATTCGAGGTAAAAATATTTTGACAGTCCCACTGTAACGCTGTCAGTTCACTCGCGTTTTTTTACCTTTCATCCAGGGTTCAAAACTAGGAGACGGCTGTATTATTTATGTCTCATTGTAACTTAGTGGTAGCGCGTCGGATTCCGGTGGTCAGATTGAACTCGGACAAGTGCCCTTAAATACATCCGTGTCTAGGAAGGATATGGACACGTTAAATCTGTAGATCGAAAAGTTCTATGAAGTTCGAGAGGCTTGGAGAGGGTACTGTGCCTCCAGATGTTACCCCTGGGGTAATTCGTTCAACATTGAGGTGGCACCTGGCTATATCGGACTCCGACCCTTGTGGTGCCAATATAAACCGCACCCCTCAGCCTGCTAGCCTATATGGACCTGTTCTGGAATACTTAGGGCCAGGGGCCATTACAAACAATAACATTATTGTCCTAAGAATATTGGAAGTTTTAGAAGTATATAACAAATTGATTATTTTATACAATAGCCATTAAAGCTATAATTCTTTTGAAAACATGATTGCTTCTTAAAATATATCGTATGACATCGTATTTAAATTACTAAAATTTTTGCTGTGCTGCACTGTTTCTGTACAACCATTTTGAAATGCCTATTAAAAATCTATTTTAACCTAGAAATGTTTCCCATCGTTACATGGTTCTGTTATTTCATTTATTTATTGAAAGGTGATAAGGAACATTATATGTTTTAAGCATGTTTTAAATTTTGAGCATGTGCCCTTTAAGATGCTGGAACGTGTTTCACGTTTTTCCTGTTTCAATACATTGATATGTGTTTGCTGTGTAAAGGGTGTTAAGTCCAAAAAGGGTTAAAATGCGTTATAAAACCAGGCATGTTTCAAAAATCTAAGGGCTACTGCAGGGTACAGAATGATAAGTCCAATTCCACCCCTAATTATTTTTATTCATCGGGGAAAATTTGGGATATGTGAAACATAACAGAAACATGTTAGTGTTAAAGGGGTTATGTCCCAATCAATGACTTAACTCTTTAATCAACAAAAATAAAATTGGAAAAATTTAATTTAAAAAAATTAAAGTTAAACTTAAAAATCTTACTTTACAAAGGCCTTTTTAACAATCAATTTTTTTTCAAAACTGCGATTTTGGACTTGGCATTCTTTACACGGTAAACGCAGATATGAGACTTATTCTCATTGGGAAATATAAAACTTCGGTATTATAATACTATAGGAACAATCCAATCCAATCCACATATATAAGAACATAACACTGAGATCATAACTTGTCCTAATCTTTTAAGATCTACAATTTCCAGGTTTATATATGAGTAGTACCTTGTATTCTCCAGGCAGCGTGAATGGGCGTAAATTCCGAGAAAGATATGGAGCTATTGATAAAGAATATGTTATTGAAAGAAATTTTGCAGAAAATCGAAGTTCTTTTACATTTTTACAAAGCGTTTTCTAGGGGACATTTCAAACCCTCGAAATCTACACATTTGCCACAGAGAGAAATTCTACGAACTCTGATTAAAAATATTTCAAAATGTCTAAAAGATATTTGAAGTGCATTCAAAATTCAGTGAAGTATATATATATATAGTAGGAGGGATAAGTAGTCAATTTGTGCAAAACGGTAAATCCAAGTCTTTAAATTCATTCAATAATTTTGAAGAGCAAATAATATATCGGTCGAGAAATTTCATAAGAAAATCAGCTGCCCCATCTAGAAAAATAAGCATTCCACTGTTTATAAGTTAGACCGGGTTAACTAACTGCAGAAAATATATTTACAGCCGGACAGGAAATGTGCTGCATGCGTCGAAAGTAAATTAGCATAACGTCTACGTTAGGAATTCCAACATTTGGACCTCCCATAGACAGAAACAAAAGTCTCCCAGAAAGCAACCCAAGTCCGAACCCAAAGACTGGGAGGTCACAACGGTTTGTTCATTTAAAATAACTTTTCACCAAATTTCAACGAAAACAATTTGCCAATATTTATTTACCATTAAACTGTAGGGCAGTGATTATTTTTTTAAAGGTAAGTCTCATTCAAATCGGATACTCGGTTCAATAGAAATCTACCTTTATTTGATGGTAAGTGAAATCGCGGTTACTTGCTATGTACAGTACACAAATTCTAAACGTCGGTTTGTCTTTTATACGACTGTGCTGTCCCTTTTGGCATTACTATTGTATATTTCTCCAATGAGATAAAACAATGTTATTTAGGTAAGAGTTTTCTATTTTTGTTTTATTATTCTGAATCAATATTGTAGGTTTATTTATTTATTTATTTGAGGATCTGTTCTTTCTGTTTTGTTCTTTCACTTACGCGCACCTTCTTACTGGAGGTGGATGTTTTATGTTCTCGATTAAAATTTCGCTTTCGTTAAGATAAACTTCATCTGGAATTAAATTATGGAAAATGCCTCCTAATGATTTTTCTCTATTTTATTAAAAGGTCTTTTTAACCCTTCAACATTTTCGTAATTTGGAATGGTATGTATTTACATGTAAGGTTTGAATGTTTTAAGCAGTTTATATTTATAGCTACACCCTTTCTAATGCAGGTCTGATTTTCTCACACTTGTATTCCTTTCCATTCATTGATAGTCGTGATTTAACCGTGGTAATCCAGCTATTATACTGGATTACAATACGTAAAAAGCAGGACTTGGTGTAGTCGATCAAATGTGCAGCTATTAGACGGTACCCCGCATATCACGAATATGGACAATCTCATTGTTATTTTAGGTTTTTGGGCATAATAGGAATGAATTCTTAAGTTGTCCTTAGATCCAATAAACTGGACAGTTTTGAAATAAGGCGATTGTATCTGCATTCTTTGGCTTTTAATTATAAATATATCTCAATATTGCAAATATTTTATATCTTGTCATAAAACGCAGAATTATTATTTTCAATTTGAAAAGAAAAGTTTATTACAAAAGGAATAAGAGACGTTGCACTTTGTGCCACGCGTGCCGAAAATTGGCCCGAAAATTGGTGTTCCGAAAATTGGCGCGCCCTCTGAAGGGGTAATGCATATATGCAGGGTGGGAAGGGCAGGGGCCTCGGGGTGCGTGGAGACTATTGAAGGGGGTTCCGAACCGAAAGAGCTTTGGATACACTGGTATAAGATGGAGGCCTTAAAAAGTTTCCTGGTCAGAGTCTAATATTGCTCAGTGTTGTATTCAGTATTTGAAGAACTAAGGAACGACTTTAAACAGAAAATATCGGTGTTCTCATCTCTTGCATTTAAAACAAGATACCAGCAAATTCTGTTTAGTCATCGTGCATGAAATGATGACCGTAGTCCCCATATATTGTTCATTGTAACTCTGTCGCATGTCCATTTCAAAATTATTACATTTTTGTAAATGAACACATTTGACTAAATTTAAAATTTCAGTCATCTTTTCGTTACTTTTGCAACATTAAGAGGAATAGTATAGTTTAGGAATTCTAAATTAATTTACAGCTTACATAAGGTAGATTCACTAAACGTAGTTCTTATTTCAAATTATAAATACACATAGATGTTTTTTAAACCTATGGAGGCGCGGTGGCCCGGTTGGTAAAGGCGTCGAGCTAGTGATCTGAAGGTTGCTGCTTAGATCCCTGGCAAATCCACCGCTGTGTACACTAATGGTTGCAAGTGCACGTAAAATCTGTCGTGGCTGCAATATCCTCAAAGTTCTCAAATTTACCTCTGTAGGTGCGGGGTCAAGTGTTCCGGTCTCGTCAGTTGACTCTGTTCTAAATTACGGGGTCGGCCTGTAGGGAGTAGTGCTGGTCACTTATATGGTGCTCCCTTAAATGAATGCCCAGCAGTCTTGCGTTGGGATTTAGGACGGCCGTCAGCATTCGATGCTGACCACTACTGGTCTAGTGTATGCAAAGCGTAGTCTGTTCGGTAATTCACATTCCGGCGAATGTCTTGAAACAAGTGCCTCCGCATTTGATAATAATTATTATTAAACATAAGGTGTCTCTATTCGATTTTAAGGAATCTTTAAGTTAAACAACCATTAAATACTCAGATTGTCATTATTAATATTCCAGTATACTTCTTTTCGAATCTATCACATTTAGAGTCAGATAGGATACAGAGAAAAAATTATATACACAGCCACTACTAAAAAATTGGAAATATAATTGGACGATTTTTCAAATAAAAGTGCAATACAGAAACTATCAGCTTGCAGAAATTCGTAATTTAAAAAATTTACCCCCTGGTCACACATTTGACGAATCTGATCCGAAATGTATTTTTTAAGTGGATTATAAAGTCTTGCTTGGTATGCTAATTGAAACAATATTTCCAAAAGTTAAACCCACACGTATTT
The DNA here is from genome assembly GCA_907164885.2 of Dolomedes plantarius. Lineage (NCBI taxonomy): Eukaryota > Metazoa > Arthropoda > Arachnida > Araneae > Dolomedidae > Dolomedes > Dolomedes plantarius. The sequence goes on along the minus strand of OU015496.1, from coordinate 61,905,946 downwards.
CCTCTCTCTGGAGTACTGAATGAATTTATTATCCGCAGCAACATCTAGAGCAGCGGCAATTATCTTGTGCCTTTTCTGTGAAACGTCGCTGTAATACGTCTAAAACAGCAGCGAATATATTTAACAGAACTGACAAAGACTGTTTTGATGCGAGTATTTACAGCAGTTGGACCAAGAATTTAATAGTGGTCCTAAAGGGAAGACAATAGTGCTATTTATAGTGCTAAGGTTTCGAAAGAATTCAAGCGTATATCGAGCACTTTTTATGATCACTCTCTTGAATATTCATCAGAGGAATGGATTTGGTAGAAATAAGGTAATTTCCCTGAAATAAAACTTTTTTACTGAAATCAGTGGAATAGATGCTTTATGACGACGTAGACTTGCTGATAATTTTAAGAAGCTCATAATTTTGAAAAAAGATATTGAATCATTGGCGGGTGAAGCATTTCGAAATCCCCAAGCACAATTTAGAATTGAGGACTGGTTGTTCTTAATAATATTAATAAATAATTATTACTTTATTTATTTTCTTACGCCAAAAAGGAAATTAGATTGGTCAATTAAGAAATAAAAACATGTGTTAGCCGTTTATCTTTCGACGAATGGCAAATTGTACAGATGAATGTTATATTTTCCTGAGGTTCTCGTAAAGTATCTCTTGTTGAAGTGGCTAACTTTCAGATGCCCCAAGCGTGTGCTCGTGTGCTTCATAAGCCTCAGCGATGATCAGCCATTGTATTGAATGATAAACTTTAAAAAAGACTGTGTAGAACACAGAAAAAGATTTGCAGATCCAGGTGGAGAATTTCTTTAAATTTACCTTTTACACGCCAATGTTCCCAAACGGGAACATCAACTTCAAAATTCTGTGAAAAATACAATTTTATTCATATTGCTCTATAAAAATTATTACTTAGAACGAAGATATGGATTGATTTTTTGGCATCGAGGTTATGTTAATAAAATAGTGTCTAGGGGAAAAAATCGTAACTTTGGCTTTTTCTAACTTTTCGTCGAACAAAATTAAAAAATTCGTATAAAATTCCAAATTCAACAAATGTTTTTAAAATTTAGAGGGAGTAATTAAAAATGATCATTTTCTTGGTAGAACATAAGTTATAACAATAAAGATTAAATTTTGTTGTTACTATTAGATGAAAAATTTGCATGTTCCCAAAATGGAACATTGGCGTGTAAAGGTTAGTTTTTCAACATAATTCAGTTCTTTTGATTACAGTGCATAAGAATATTGATAAAATGTTTTCGAATACGAGAGCTATTACTACGTACCAACGAAATATGTTTATGACTGTGATCTACTTTCATTACCCCTGTTCACCCCTCTCCCCCACGTGTGTGGAGGAGAGGAGGAGGGGGACTCCGATTGGTCTGAAGTGGATTACTCATAGCTGCCGCTGAAAAACGCGTGTTTGTTGATAGTCAGATGTTTATGACTATTGGAGGGGCACATATGTTGGAAAACACGTGATTATGAGTTCTCATTATTTTCCTTTATTCTGCGGTTTTCTTCAGTCGAGAGAGGATATGTCACTTCCAATCTAAATTGAGTATAGATGAATCCATAGTGCCCTGTTGCGGTCATCATTCGGCTAAATTGTGTATACTGGGTAAACCAATACAGTTTGATTTTTAAAATATGGATGTTGTGTTCCAGCAGTGGCTATCCATATGCTATGAGAATCTATAGTGGAAAAAGTTCAGAAATAGAAAACTCTCCTCTTGGATCATTGTGTTGGAGCTTCCATCCAGTGTTGAAAATCCAGAGATGCATGACATTTTCATTGACAACTTTTCCTCATCACACAAGCTGTTTACTGAGTTGTCTGAAAAGGGTTTCAAAGCAACTGACACGATTCGGGAATTTCGGACAGGAAGATGCTTTCTCAAATCACAAAAGGAAGTATCAAAATGGCAAAGAGGAAATTTTGAGTACCGAATTGATGGTCAAACTTATATTTGTCGCTGGACAGTGCTGTAGTAACTACAGCATCCAATTATTCGACCCATGAGCCTATCGGTAAAACCAAGCGATTTTGTCAAGCACAAAAAAAAAAATTGATGTTTCTCAGCCACATCTGATAAAAATGTATAATGAGGGGATGGAGGTGTCGATTTACTAGACAGACTTCTTGGATCATATCGACCTATGTTTAGAAACAAAAAATGGTATTGGAGTCTATTAAGCAATGCGCTAAACATGGCTGTCACTGCTGGATGGATTCTGCATTTACATTTGCACAAAGGTATAACAGCAGAACTATCGCATCTCAATTTCAGGAGAGAAGCAACTTTGCGTTTGCTTCGCATGAAATTGAAAATCCACTCTGTTCCTGGACCTCACGCACATTGCTATGAATCTTTGAGACAATCAGATGCATATTTTATTGTGCCATCAGCACAAGGATGTTGGGTTGTATGCCAAACGAATACTAGAAATAAATATTTTGTGTGAGAAAAGACTGCATGAGAAATACTTTCCTACCTACCATGGACAGTAGAAAATACGTAGAGCAAAAAAGCTAAGAACAAAAATCTTTTTTCGGGGCTTGTGGCGGCCCAGTGGTACAGCGCGCTGGTTTTCGGTGCTGAGGGTGCTCAGATCGAGTCCCAGCGTTGCGCCACGAGAAATGCCTCCGTTCGTGTCGTCCCTTCATAGGGGGTAATGCTGTCCGCCTATATGGTGCCCCCACAATAAAATGGACAGTAAAACTGCGGCGTAGTAAGGGCGAATGTTTGAATACGAGTGCCTCCGCATTGGATAAAAAAAAAAAAAAAAAAAAAAAAAAAAAAAAAAATCTTTTTTCGTTTTATTTTTCTTATTTTAAAGAATTTCGGTAGGTGTTTTTATTTCTCCTTGTATTTTTTAGATTTTCATTCATATTATTATTGTGCTGTGAATTTCTACACAAAGATTATCTGTTACTTCCTTTTTTTTCTAATGTGTTTCCAATTGTTTGATTAACATGCTAATAAATAATTGAAAAATTGTTTATAGTAATTCTTACTCCTCAACTATAAAATAAATTTTTTTTAAAATTTAGTGGGAAAATGTTTTCTTTCGAAATCTTCGTTACACCTCTTGACTAGTTAAGGTGGTGTAGCACTTGAGCACCACCACGGCTCGACCCCGACCATGGGGGGGGGCGACTATTTTTCTGCTTAACCTGTGCTATTACTCAATAACCTTTAGAAATTTACTTATAACTATTAAAAAATTGGTTACAGAAATCGAAATTTGAATGTAAGGGTCGTTAATCATATTTTATAAAAACATGAGGAAAAACTAAGTGTTTCCCACCAATGTTCCCTTTTGGGAACATGTTATAAATGATATGCAAAAATTTTTTTTTGAAAAAAAAACTACTCATAGTTCTTATGTTTGAGTTTTAATGTGATTTTTATCAATAAATAGTTTGTTACCTTTCGATCATAGTGCGGCGTGTAAAAGGTTAAATCGGTACCCGAGGGGTTAGCATGTTCTTTCTTCTTTTCCAAAAGTACTCAAAAGTGTTAATGGATTAAAATAGTTTGTGTTCATATTTTGTAACATGTTAATTTATAATTATATATTTTTGTTTCATTTTCGAGTTTTATTTCGTCTGTTGGAAGTATAACACTGCACCTTTGATTAGGTATATATATTAAAATCTGTCGGCATTTCTACAAAGAACTATATGAGCTTAATAGTTGTCCAAAAGTATTGGTTTGAATCTAAATGTTAAATAATGCCACTTCTCTTTATGAAGTTCTATATAGGGACACAGGAAGGGATTAAAGGGAAGAAGTTGGATTTTCTCTTCTTTAAACGGATTATCTGTTATTTTCTCGGATAGTAAAAACTAATGTTTGAAGCCTTTCTGAATGTCAATGGATTTGCTACTCTCCTGTGAAATTTTTGGTACCTGAATGAATATATATATATATATATATATATATATATATATATATATATATGGCGATTTTTCAATAACTTTTAAATGTCATTTTGATTTGGTGAATCAAACATTCGTTCCAGTCAGAAAACATAACTCGTTGAAATAATTAACAATAGGTAATAATAAATTAGGCATTAAAAAAGTCTTAGTATTTATATTATGTGCTTTTTAGTTTCTTTTAAATTTTAAATGCGTACTTATTTCTATAAGAATGTGGCAAAGTTGAAATAAAAAATTGTCTCAAAATGGCACAAAAATAAATTAAGGAAATTTTAAAATCTGTATAAATCGGATGATGAGTACCTATTATGATGCGAAATAAATTGAAATGTATTTCTATTTTAACACTAGAACCATGGCATCTCGAGGATTGCATATCGAATGGTTTGTATTTCATGATTTCTACAAATCTATCTAGACTCGTAGTTTCTTAAAATGAGACCCCAAGATTTTGAATACAAACTCCAATCATTCTCCAACATTTCCATCCCCCCTCCAATATAGTACCTAATTCCGGTAAACAAAATGCAGGTGCTATTGTAAACAACACTGCATTATCTACAGAAAAATAAACACATAAAACGTATAGGTGAGTTTAGGAATAATTTAGTGTTAGGAGTCAACAGATCCCTATGCATAAGCAGTTGCTGTATATAAACTAATAAATGAAAATGAAAAAAACAAATTGTATGCATGATATTTTACTTTCTAAAGTATTGAGACCTTTTCTAAAAGGTATTAATACTTTAGTAAAGGTCGTAAAATTTCAACTGTGTGCGTGAAATAAAATAAAACATACCAGAATAAGAATTTCATTAGGGATCAAAATGACCCCAACCGTAGTTCTAATGTTAATTCCCCATAACATCGTTGATAAACTATTATCTCCCCTTAGAAATGGAAGGTTTGCGTGAATTTCTAGGCATCAAATTCCCCTCGTGTTACGAAATTCTATACAATTTAACAAATTAATCTTTCGTGGTAACACCTTACTCAGTAGCTTTCAGATGTAGCTTTCGCTTTATTCTTAAGTGTGGAGATGCTCGTAATCTTAGGAGCCTCAGATTATAATCTAAATTATAGTTCATCAAATGAATTACTTGAACCTGTTAACTGCAAAACATATGCAATTATCAAACCTTTCCGGATAAGTGAATGCATAACAAGTGTAAAAATTTCTTTCCCTTCCCTCGTCACTTTTTCCGGATTTTTAGTCTAAATTTATACTGACCCAGCCACAGAAATAAAAACAGTAAACGGAAAGCAATATTTTCCTTTTAACGTCGGACTTCACGGCATAGATATCTGAAAAGTAATTCACAGAATTAGAATACTCAAATTAGTCAATTTCCGTACTTATATGCACCCAGAAAAAGCCATGTGATTTGATTGTGTATTATAAAAAAAATTTTGCCGCAATATATAAGAATCTCCTAGTAAATTGTTAACCAAAGAGTGAACACTGCAGAAACAATATCTGTATTTTCTTCGGCATTAAAATAATGCGCAACGAGATCGATTATTCCACAGAAAGAACTGTAAAATTATAGTGTAGTGAGTCTTTAGTGCTTCCGTTGGCAAAGTCAACAGAAAACGTAAAAGCAGAGCTATGTCCAAAATCACTGTCTATATGTCGCCATGCACGTGCAGGAAATCCTCAAGGAAATCCCTCAGGCTTCTTCGTGTTTAAACATACTTCGGGTTCAACTGCACAGTTCCGACCTGAAGTTAGAAAAATAATTTTTTTCCAATCGGGATTTCGGGGACTGTACAGTCAGCCACCGGTATTAATGCTTCCCCACACGCGATGGGGTCATCCTCAAGTTTGGACTACACAGTCAAAACCGCAAAGATTTTCTCTACGTGTATCGATACCTTAACGAAGCTTTATCCATATCGCAAGGCTCAGGTAAAGTATTTAAATACTTCAGACGAATGGTACGTACTCGGAGAAGAATTGTTAGAGATGTAAGGACCACTCAAAACAAATTTTAAAGTACATAACATGCTATGATTCCAAAATTAGTTTTAGGTAGCTAAGTTTAGACTATAAAACCCTATGAAATTAATAAATTTAAGCTTCTTTATAAAGGAAGTTTAATAGAAATCATTTAAGGCAGGGGTGGGCAATTGCTTTAGCTCGGGGGCCGCTTTGTGGAAGCGGAGGTAAGCGGAGGGTCGCACCTTTTAAAAATTATTGTATTCAGTACTTAACTTTGCATTTCAGAAAATGCATAAATTGCACCATAAATATCAATAAATATAAATTAAATTGAATTTTGGCAGTTTTTCTGGCTGTCTTGGAGTTTTTGGCCGTCTTTGGCAATTTTTCTGGGTCTCCGGATTTTTCTGGCTGTCTTGGCGGGCCACAAATAAAATCTCTAGCGGGCCGCAATCTGTTCACCCCTGATTTAAAGTAATGATTTAGAATAGTATGTTTCGATAGTACGTAGTGTTAAAAACTCTAAGATCTGCAGAAATAAACTAAGAAAAACGGTCTAGATGATACTTCCAGTGTATTTAGCTTCCTGAAATTTGTTGAATTACAAAAGATGTAGTAAAAATTTTTGAGTGAAATTAACTTTTCATTTCTATATAAACACTTGTAAGTAAGGGAATGCATATTATTTTTGTTTTAGATCCATTTACGCTGAGTGTAACGCATTCACATTCAAACGGAATTCCTCGCAATGGATATAAACCAACAAATTTGACTGCTAACTACTTATCTTCTACTAAATTCCATCCGACAAGAACTGTTGTGGTGCTGAATTTTCAACCCGAAGCAGAGACGCACGTAAAGAGCTTAGTGTCTCGTTTCGGAGTAATTGAAATATGTGAAACTATCAAGGAAGAAGATACGTTGTCTTGTTTAGCGGTGATCCAATACATGGAAGTTACATCAGCTTTGAATGCTCTGCTGGCTTTGCCAGATTGCAAGGTTTGTTTTGAGCATTTTGCATCCCTAGTTCATTAAGCAATGTATAATATATCTTGTCTAAATTATGAGCAGAATTTTATTCTTTTAACATGTGTAAGATACAATGTTTAGATACGATCTAAAAGTCTGTTTTTATAACAATTTTCATGAGTTAATAAGAGATGCTCTTTGTCCCCATTCCGTATGTAATTTGTCTGTTTTTTTATTTTCATATTTTCTTATTTTATTTATTTCGACTCATCAACATTTGATATTTAAAAATCTTCTGTCTAACGTGTAATGATGAATTTCATTTCTTATTGAAAAAAAGCTGGTTATATAATTAGATTTCAGTTTTAACCATAAGTGATTTTCTAGGTTAACTGTCAATGTATTGATATAAACTGTATGTAACAATTCACATTCTTTGAGTGTTTGTCTTTTCTGTGAGCAATGAGATTCATGTACCATAATTTCCAATACTCAACGATATTTCAACCTCTTAAAATGAACAAAAAAAGACAGAACATTCTTCCATGTAATTAACATCCTAGAAAAAGAAGACATACCAATTAATCTCCCTTAATAGATAGACATCGTGCTCTTCACTTCTTCCATTGACTCGCGTCATACTTAGATTTAAAAAAAAAAGTAATGTTTGTAAGCGTCTTTGAAACTCCAAGATGTCACTTATCAATTCATTGTATAAAATATATGAAAACTGCGTAGTTATAATATTCAAAACAGCACTTTTAAACAAATATAGCTTCTGAAATATATTTAGAAATGCGGTTAAAAAAGTTGGCAATCGTTTGAAAGTTTGTACGAGAAAGTTTGATAGTTTGGCAGAAGCACATGTTTTCGTGAAATTGGTATTGCCTATTGGCATTTAATAAGACTTTATTGATTAAAACATGTATAGTGAGTAGATTTAATTTAAACACACTGATGGGTTATATCATTCCAGTTTCGTTTTTAAACTATATTAATACACCAGATGGGTTGATTCTCTAATTTAGTAGCTGATTTTAGTCGAATTACCACATTCATATAAAATTCTTTGTAGGCAAGAACGTGCTTTTATACACAAATAGAAGCATTAAGGAGTTCACGCGCACGCTTGGGACTTAGTACCTGAATCCCATGCATAAGTGATTAAAATATATACCTGTAATCCCCCCCCCCCGGATGAATGCTATTTACAAAACACATTATGTATATTACTACACCCAACTATGCTGCCAAAACGACTAACACTGATGTGATCTGTAGTTTATGTAGAAATGATACAAATTTTAAACATTTAAGACTCTCTTTAAAATACTTTAAGGTTATAAAATTCAAGTGTGATCATCAAGTCAATCATGTTTGGACCCTCCCTAAACACAGAGAGGTGCACTCCCAGTTTATGATTTAGTCCGCTTCATCACGACCCGTCAAGCATATAAAAAAAAAAACATCCAAATTAAATCTACACTCCGTCACTTGATGAGAACTCGTAATTTTTCACTTTTATAGAACCTCTAACTAGAGGTTCTTTACTCTTGACCTCACTTTTATAGAACCTCTAACCTGTTTCTAAGTGAAAAATTACGTTAGTTACATACGCAAATAACGTTAGTTTAAGAGGTCCTAGTTAACTCCTTATTTAAATGAAAAATATGTAAGGGAATTTTTCATAATGCATTCATAAATTCTACCTGCCTTTCTGTATGTTGGTGAAAATATTAGATTTGGTATTTAATAACTGAAGGAAATAGTGAATAATTTTCTTCTTTCAAAAGAAAATTCACTCGATAGTTGATAATGTTGTCTTTGATCAGGTTCGTGGAATGCACTTAGTAGTCCAACTGCTATGGAATGGTTCGTACGATCTGGGTGAGTTTGAGAACAATAGTACTTCTTTCAAAGAATGCACGGAGAAAAGGATTGTGTGCGTTGGAAAACTACCGAGGAACGTAACTCGGGAGTTAATATACATGAAATGTTGTCGCTACGGTTACGTGGACGATATCAGAATACAGCCACAGGAGCAGGAGGCGTTTGCATACGTTGCATTCCGGTCCCCTTTGTCTGCTGCTGTTGCAACTTACTGCCTGAGGAATAGTTCAAGAAGCAGCGCAGCCTTGGTAATGGGATATAGGTGATTATATTTTAGAATTTTTTTTAGTAACTCTTTCAGTTTTATTTTACTTTTTGGATATTTCTGTTGATTACCTTTTTTCCAACATTTTCAATAAACACTTCCTGATTTCCCAATGGGGTATTTAATTGGACTTGGTGTATTTACCTTTACTTTTATGTCTAAAATGTAAATTAATCTGGGTGTTTCGACAAATAAATTTTAATTTCTAGATAGTATCATGATACAATTTGAGGATCAACGCCTTGGACAAGGGCGTATCGAAGTGTTTTAGTGGGGTTATGTAATCGAGATTCGTTCAGCAGAAAAAACTGTTTGCATAGCTATGTGATCTGCTAGCCAAGTAATTTAAGGGGGTCCGGGACACATTTAAAAAAAATATTGAGTTAAAATTTTGAATTTTTTTGTGATGGTCAACCATATAATTTGTAAACAAAATCACATCATAAAATTTCTCAGTTTTTAAAGATTTAAAATTTTTAAAAAAAGTGGGGTTATTTAAAATCTTTATAACTCGAAATATTTGTAGAATTTCAAATTTTTTCACTTAATTAAACATAAATATATGTTTTTTAATTTTGATTCATCATTTTTTAAAATATTAATTTTTAAAGAAATTTAAAATATTTAGATTAAAAATTACAAAAAAATTATGTAAGATATTTTTAAAAAATCATATTTTCAAAAGTAAATATTCTTTTCAAATTTGCTGAATCAAAATTAATGTAAAATAGTTGAAAAAGACATGTTCCAAGTTTCAACCATTTATCTTTAACTGTTCTTGACTTATAAGAATTTAAAGACGAAATGGGGAAAAAACCAATCATGCAAAAAAACGCACTTAGAGATTTAAACAACGATTAGCTACTATTAGAATGTTGCAAAAAAAATTAAATTATCAAGTTTTAATTAAGATAGAAACATGATTTAAACGTCATTTTAAGCGTAAAAGAACGAAAAAAAATTTAATGTAATAACTTTTTTTCGAAAATTCGAACATTTTGTGTCCTGGACACCCTTAAGGGAGACACAAGCCTTCGATTTGAGGTTTTAATTTCAAGTTTTTTTGAGTTATTGGGATTCTAAAAAATTTTTATTTTTACTAATATCTATATGAAGCATTTCATTGTTTGTTTTATGCTATCTGTACTCTTATTACCATTATTAGCCATTCACTTTCCCATAGGACGTTATTCTAGTGTACAGATGCATTCTGTTACTCTTATAAGAGCCATGTAAATCTCACTGTGACACCTGTAGATTCTCTTCCTCAAACTACGACATTTTAGCTACACATATTATCCGAGTTATTCTAAACACCTTATTTATGCAGCTGTCCTCTTTGGAGCAGATTTATGGGTTAATTACATTGTTGACATAGGAGTTTGTAGTCGTTCGGAATTGGCTTCAGTACACTCCTGGCCCAAGCACGTTTTATACTATGAAAATGAATCAGCGATATGAATCACTTCTGAATCACTAAACAATGAATATATTAAAGTGTCAATCATTATTTGTCTAAGTCGGAAGATGGCCGAATAGCTAGGTCGTTGACATTCTATACCAGAATCTGGGGATTCGAGATTCACTATTTAGGGGACTCGACACACACACACACACACACACACACACACACACACACACACACACACAAACAAACAAAAAAAAATATCAACTTTAAAAAATATATATTTGTGGATATTATTATGTAAATGTTAAATACGAATAATTTAATCCCAAAAGTTTCAAAAATTAAATATTTTTTTCCCAAAATTTAAAAGTTTAATTTTAACCACAGATTTCAAAGCACCACTAGTATTTTATTTTTAAAATTTTTATCGGGATTTTTTTTTCAGGTCAGTAATAATAGTTTAAACAGATTTAAATAGCGGATTTTTTAATAGCAATAGCTTTAGAGAAAAAATAACTATATAAAAGGGAAAAGAACTAGAAAAAATGACTAGTTTTTGTGCATATGATTTTTTATAAAAAAAGTTATCAAAATATTAAATCCACTATTTAAATCTTACATATTGTATGATGTGCAAACAAAAAAAAAATTAAACAGTTTCATATATATTGGTGCTCTCAAGTAACCAACCTCTTCATGTAGAAATGCTGAATCAAAATTCGTTCCCGTAAAGTTTTATAGTCCCTGTATAGATAGTTTCATTCAAAAAAATATCTTAATTAAAAGCGTAATGCTTAAATATATTTTTAACAAATCAACTTTTTATGCCACCCATCGGTAAAATGGATAAGGCATTCAATTCAGTGCCTCCACATGTCACTGTGGAGGCACTGAATTGAATGCCACCTAAGGCATGGATCTGAAATTTGGGGTAGAAGACTTACAAAGGACGTCTCGAAAGAAACTCCAATATTTCTTGTCCATTGCTAGTGCCATCGTATGTCAATAAGCAAATTCTGCTCTGTGTGTGTATTCGTTCATTTCCTGACGTGTCTTCTATATATGAAGAAGTCCCGTTAGAAGCCCCAGAGCACAGGGGTCTCGTGAGCCCCAGAGAATACTACTGCAACGATTTTTTTAAAAATATGTATGCAAATTTTAAAGATTTTACTGCGTTTCGATAGGCCATAATATTTTTTTAGAAAATTTTAACACGTATGTTCTTGTACAATTGTAATAACCCCTTAACTCACACTGCACCCATTCAGGGGTGCAAGCGACCTTCAACCTCGAATTTTTAATATTAAATTTTTAACTCTCTATCCAGAATGATAATTAATATTCTTTTGACTAGATAACATACCCTTAGAATAGAATAAAATATTTACAGAATAATACCTGTTTTTCAAAAAAAATTCAAAAATGATAGAATTTTTCAATATGTTCCATGCGCATTCTATACATTTAAAAGTCTTAAAATTTTTTAATACAGGGTTTACCATATACATTTAGACATAAGTGTGCACTGGATAATTTTTTTTTGTATACATCAAAAGTCAAAAATATCTTAAATTAATCTGTTTTTTTTTACGTTTTGGCATGTTTCTACTTTATTTCGAGGTCTATAAATTCGAAAAATTATTGGTTTCAAAAAATTATGCCTAGTTTTCTGACAAATACTTTAGTTTACAATCGTGAAAAATTTGAAAGAAATCAGATCAAAATTAAGGCGCATGGAGCATGTTGAAAAACTCTAGCAATTTTGGAGAATTTTTTGAAAAATAGCTTATTCTTCCGCAGAATACTTCTTTATGAATTAAGGGACTTCACTCTAGTAAAAAACAATATTTATTATTCTCATTTTGTATATAGAGTAAAATATCGAAAATTTTCAAAAACTATGTTTGAATTCCCTTGTCCCTTTTTAAAACCCAAATTTCTGCCGGATCTAGAATCAAATGTACTATTTTCCTGAGTAGGTATTCTAACTAGTTCTGAAGTTCTGAACTTTGCTCGTTACTGTCTTATGTAATAAGGAGAAAACTACAGTGGGGGAGATGCTTAACAGGGAAAACAAAATTACAGATTGAGTTTAAAAAAAAAATTGAAAAAATGCTTTATTCATATAGTTTGAAAACATTAGTCTGATAGTATTTTATTCACAATTATAAGGTTACGTTTTTTTGTAAGAATTTATAGTTGGTATGTACTAGCGACAGCAACTAATGCGCAATAATTGTATAATCTTAATCTTTACGGTGCACTTTAAAAAAATACTGAATAATCGACAATTATAAATCAAATTCTATTGCTATAATACTTTCATTTATTGCTACATACTTTATTTATTGCTCTAATACTTTCATTTAAATATTTGAATTTTATTTGGGGATATTTTTCTCAAAATCATGCATACTTCTAGTGCATTCTAATCATGCATAATCTCTAGATTTTTAATTCATAATTGTTGTGAATCATTGATTCATAACAAAATGTTTTGAAAAACGGATATCTTAAAATCGTCAACACTCGTGTACTTCTTTGATTACTATGACATATCATTGCAGCTCAGATTAAAATTTTCAGCTGCATGGCACATCCAGTAAGCAACATATTATAGCCATTTTCGCAGAACAAACATGATGAACTTGAATATTTATCTCGTCCTACACTCATTTGGTTCAATCATAAGACAGCTTTTGAGCTAAAGTGCACATAATCATGAAGTATTATATGGGATACGGTGGAACCAACTTGGACAAAAGTTTTTTTTAGTCAAGAGGAATTGAGTTTTCTCTCAGTATAATATTATCCTTATCTTATCTCCAAATTCCTTTAAAAATGTAGTTTTTGGTTAAATAAGTTAAAATGAAAATTGGGGAAGCTTAATAACAATTCTTATGAAGAACTTTTTCTTAAAAAAAAATTACTCCAGTCGACTGGTTATTTTGCTATTTAACAAGTGACTAATTAGGATTTAGCTTTTCCAAATATAGTGCATGTAGAGGAATTATAACACTATTCCATAAATGTCTGGGTGTTTTTTCTTACCCTGGTGTAATTGTAAATGAATATGTTAAATAACTTGTTATGGATATAAAAATTAATAAACATTACCTTCTCGGTCTGCAATGTCATTCCCTTTCATACTTGTATATTTTGTAATTTAAACATTATAAAAAAAATACTTTACTATCCGATTTCAAAGGAAAAACCCTCTGTTACTAGAAGTAATATAAGTTCATATTTCTATGGTGCCCGGTATAAAGGGCTTAAGAGAAAAAAGTGATTTTTAGATATTCGTTTTTATTGATAAAAAAGATCTTTTGACTTGTATAAAAGACTTGAGACTATACATTTTGTATAAAAAAGTACATTTCTTTGTTCAAGACTCAAGTCAATATTATATTTCTGCGACTGGTATAAAAGCCAATAACTTGGTATATTTAAATCACTGTTTTTGACTTAATCCTTTATACCGAGCACCGATTTAGCATTCATTAAAATTTATATCATATTAATAAACATTATTAGTTAGAGCAATAAAGCGCAAAAATATTATCGAAATGTATATTTTAACATGTGTTTACAAGAGTCCAAAATATTTTCTTTAATTTGCATACAAGCAAGTTTTTATATCATAAGAGCTATATTTCAAATTAAAATTTTTAAAAAATCAAAATTATGCAAACACAAATCTAACTTATTTTTTCATTTTCAAGATTTTATGAAGATTACTTGTATGTCCATAATTTTGGTATTTATTCGATAACTGACGTCTACTCTGTGAAATATTTTGTTATTGTTTAGCATCTTTTACATGTGTCATTAGTAGGATAAATTTTCCTACCTGATACCATACATCCTCTTCCAATTTACAGATCAGATAACAGTCCCTACTTAGACGGACCAGTACGTGTCAGAACACTAGACCAGTATACACTGCCTCTGGCCGCATTTGATGTATACTGCATCATAGAGAGATTCAAGGAATACTCAAAGCTGAAGGGGCTCTTCATCAACACGCACCGAAAGCTTCCTCTTCATTATTTCTTCCGGCCAGAGTCTTCGGAATACTGTGTGCGAATTCCGACCACGCTAGCGAAAGGCGTGTCGTTATTTATTGAGGTATTGCTGTTTAAAAATAAGTCGGTGAAAAAGGGAGAAGAAATTACCGATGCGGAATACAATGACTGCAATCATAAATATCTCTTTAGGTAAGTATTTATTTATAATTTTACAAAATTGTCCTACCTATTCGCCATTCGCCTATGCATTATATATTTGAGATTTCAGTGGCAAGGACTAACATTTGGAAAATGAACTAAATGCAATTTCTGAACAATTTACTGATGTCTTTACATCTGGCGGTTCCTTTTTTTTATCGTATCAACATGTGGAAACAGAAAAATAGCTGAAATTTTGTACTACTGTGTTGGAAATTGATTTATGAAATCATGGTTTTTTAACAAAAACTTCTTTTAATATTCATTAAAAATGAATGAATTTTCATACATTATACATGCTACATATAACAAATGATTTACAAAAATAAAATTTCATACATAATAATAAACAAAAACATATGGTTAAAAATTAGAATTTCGTAACATACAAACATGGAAATTCATTTATGAAATATCACATTTAATTGAAATTAATAGTTAGTAAAGCCGTCTTTCCACGTCAGTTTCTTTTATTCCACATGACATTGATAAAACAATATTTTGAATGTACTTCTGATCAATTAATTTCCAGTTTTGACAGATTGAAACTTTCAATTCTACAAGTTTATGTGTACTGCATCCCGTCTGCATAAACCATTCGAACAAGCTGTCCCCAAACGTTTTCGATGGGGTTCAGATCAGGACAATTAGGTGGATGATACTAAAAGAACAATATTCTGTTCGTCAAATCAATCTTTCATTGCTTTTGAAGAGTGAATACTTGCCTTGCATGAAGATGTAATCTAAACTATAATATTGCCATGCAAATGGAAGAAAGAAATTTTCTAAAACTAAGCTGTAATCATATGAATTCTGACGACCATTTATAAATACTATTTCACTTCTGCCATCATAAGCAATCACTGCCCAAACCATCAAAACTTCCACCACCATAATTTTTGTTGAATGTAGATTTTGGTTCTTTTTGGAGTATCTCCAAAAATACCTCAAACAATTGGGGCCATCCAAATTAAATTTCATTTCATCGGAGAAAATGACTGTCTTTCAATTGTCGCCCATTGTCAGGTACTTCTCACAAAACTGAAAACGCATCTGCTTATGACGCAGAAGTATCTTTCTAGATTTCATCTTCGACCATCTCAAGCTCCATGAAGAATGTAAAATTTGCCCAACTCTTCTAGAAATAACAGGAAGTGATAGATCTGCACAAATCTGCTTTGAATTGTGACCATTTTTTGATAGAAGCTGAAGAATCCCCCTTTTCACAATCTCAGTTAAACGTGGATTACCTTTTTTGTTAAAATTTTTACCAAAATTTGCTGATTCTTTTCTATAGTTATATATCACACTAACTGGTCTTTTAATTTTTTTTAAATTTTTTTTTTATCCAATGCGGAGGCACTTGTATTCAAACATTGGCCCTTACTACGCCGCAGTTTTACTGTCCATTTTATTGTGGGGGCACCATATAGGCGGACAGCATTACCCCCTATGAAGGGACGACACGAACGGAGGCATTTTTCGTGGCGCAACGCTGGGACTCGATCTGAGCACCCTCAGCACCGAAAACCAGCGGGTCTTTTAATTAATTTACTAATTTCCAGAACAGATTTTCCACATTCTAGATATCCATAGATTTTGGCTCTTTCGTCCACAGACAACACCTTTCGTTTACCCATCGTGAAAAGTATGGCTGAAAAGTATTGTTTCCAATATATAACACTTTTTATGTCTACTGCGCATGTCACGTTACTTTGTTTTATGCAAATTTTTGTCACATTACTTCAGAATAGCCAATGAAATGTGATATTTCATAAATCAATTTCCATGTTTGTATGTTACGAAAATCTAATTTTTTACCTTATGTTTTTGTTTATTATGTATGAAATTTTATATTTGTAAATAATTTGTTATACATAGCATGTATAATGCACAAAATTTCATTCATTTTTAATGAATATTTTAGAAGTTTTTGTTAAAAACCATGTTTTCATAAATCAATTTCCAACACTGTATAAGTGATATTTGAAGTTTTTGCTGTACTGCTTCTCAGTATGACTTTTTTTTTTTTTTTTTTGCAGTAATTTTTCTCGAAAATATTTTATATATATATATATATCACAAATAAGGGTCTTAGTAAAAGTGACTTAGTTTTCAGTTTGTTTTGAAAATAGTCACAAGGAAATATTTTATGATTTATAATCCTGGCAGTAAATCATTATGATCTAAATCAGGGATTCCCAAACTTTTTCCTACATCGATCGCTTTTAAAAGAATGATTTTATTCATCGACCCCCTCCCATTCTCTATAATATACAGCATACAACACACTTATAATACTAATAATTGCATATTAAACACTTAAAGATAACAATTTGACTAAGAATATGAACAAAAATTAGAAAAAGTGGCTCATTAGGTTTGCTTTATTATTTTTGTACTATTTTAATTTTACAAATATAAACAAGATTTCAGAAATAGATTGTAATTGCAGAAATGTTGGATTTCAATTAATGTGGTGGTTGTCCTAGATGCATTGACACACTTTTTTTTTTAAGTTTGGCCTGAAATTTATCATCGTATATTCACAATAACTAACATAACGATTATAAATATATATTTTGCTAAACAATTTTACAATGCGTGGATCACTCCGCCCTATCCAAATCTGTATTTATACATATTAAAACGGATATTATCTAATAACTACATTCCTTAAAATTAAAATGTAATTTTAAAAAAGAAAGTTATCATCGCCCCTCAATAGAGCCCTGGAATACTATGACCCTTTTTAAACTCCTACGACCCCCAAGCGGTTCACCTGGACCCCGTTTGAGTTTCCCTGAACTAAATAATGGTACTTATGATCTCTATCGGTACTTCCATAAAAATGTGCGTATCACGATTACTGTATGTCTAGGGAGCTGGCATTCAGTATTAGAATCTTGTGTGCTCGAGTGCTAGAGGTGGCATTAATGTTAGCAATAACTCAGGATCACTTTAAGCGATCGTGTAACAAAGTAATTAGCAGGGAGCTCACAAACTATGAAATAACTAGTAAAAATGTTTCATTTAAACAATATATTTATTTCATAAAGACCATACCAGACTAAAAATTAAAAAATTTAAATTTCTTTCTTATAACATACCACACGGAAATTAAGAACAGAAAAACATAAAACACATGCTTATACTATAATTAAAAAGGGAGGTGCAACAATTTTTATTCTGTACTGTCAAACATTTAGTGTACCTTTACTTAAAATTAATCTACATTGCCGTATTTCTAAAATATATCTAAAATTCGTTGTAAGGTTTCTCTTTGAAATTTTGTATAGCGTGTCTTTGCTCTATTCCTTTTGAAATGTCTTTAAGGGTTTTCCTTTTTAGATAAAAATTCTGAAAAATATATTTTGTTAAGCAAACATTACTGACATTTTTTCAATGTGAAGTGATTAAAATCTTTACTATATTTTTTATTAATTGTGATTACACGTTATTATAATACATTATATACAGTATAATAGAATGTTATATTAATGTTGATGGCACATGCGGTTTGAAACCATTCTCCTATTCAAATGTGGAAAATGTCAAAAAATTCCTTCATATTTTAACTTTAAGTTTTGAATTCAAAATCATGTGAGAAAAAAAAATCAAACTGTTAATATATTATTGCAAGTGTAATGATCATAATACCAGCGCACATTTGATTGATAATCCAAACAATTGAGTAAAGAAAGTAAGATTTTGATCCGACAACCTTGAAGATTCTAAATAAAAGGACTAAAAATATTCATAAGAAAACATAGGTGACTTTTGCAGTAAAAAAAAAGTTCACCTCCGTTGATCAAACTTTTACTTTTTACTTCGTAATATTTAAAATGATTGAGGAACTTTCTGGGAAATCAGTTTCCTTTTGGAGTAAAAAAAAAGAATCTTTTTCTTCAAGAAGTTTAAATAAGTAACATTGGATTGCTTAACTTCTCGGGGCTTTTCAAGAAACATAAAGATAAAACAGGAATGAGAGATACAGTAACATTTCTATTCATTACAGTGCATATCGCAGTTATGTATTACTTTAACATTCCATGTGGTTACGAAAATTTGGGTTAAATTAAATGTAATAACCTGTACACCATCTTGAGGCATTTTTGGAATTTGTTCTTTCCCTGATTAAAACTCCAAAACGCTTCGTAGGCCAACCGTAAACACAAGGCAAATAACATAGATAAGTTTATTTTTACGAGTGCAGTGGCCCAGTTGGCAAAATCAGCGGGCTAGTGATCT
Source organism: Dolomedes plantarius (assembly GCA_907164885.2). NCBI lineage: Eukaryota > Metazoa > Arthropoda > Arachnida > Araneae > Dolomedidae > Dolomedes > Dolomedes plantarius. Next base: position 61,887,036 of record OU015496.1, on the reverse strand, counting down.
GAAAGTCACTGGTTCGATGCCCATCGCTCACGAATCCACAGCCATGTACATTAATGGTGACTGGTGCAGGTAAAATCTTCCGTGGGTGTAATGTCCTCCATGTTCTCAAATTTACCTCTGGAGGTGCGGGGTCAAGTGTTCCAGTTTCGTCACTTGACTCGGCTCAAAATTACGGGACCCGCCATTTAGTCAAGTCGGACTCCGAGCCTTGTGGTGCTGATTCAAAACAGGAGCCGAACCTTCATCACCCATAGCCTTCGGGACTTGATCTGATGTTGCTGTCGGTCAAGTGGCATAAGCAACAACAACAATTTATTTTTACTGATTGTAACCTGTCATGAAAATTTCCTAAGCTGTTACATTTCAAACATTATAGTATATTCAAATTTTTCAGGTTCTCTGTTGACTTTGGGCTAAATAAACCGATAACTCCACAAAACGAAAGACTATCACGGTTAAACCCTCTTATACGGTGGAATTCCTTTTTTGTCCTTGATTTACAGGTATGTTACACTATAGAAATCCAAAAGCAGGCAGGTTTGCGCCTTTGTCCGAGAATCCAGGGAATGAATCACGTTTACAGCGACATCAACACTAAGTTGGATACTGATCTCACTTCGCTATGGTTTGGCCTTGCTCTTCGACACTCCTGTTATAATTTGGATGACGATGATGCAGACCATGAAAGCAAAATTCGTTTCATCGTAGGGACGAATTTGCCATTTGTTCGTCTCGCAGGCTCCTTAGATGACCTTAATAGTTATCAGATACCCGTACATGTTTACTCAGATGTCCAGAGTGAGAGGAAGTCATAACTTTAATGTCCCATTGTGGTGGTTCTTCGTGGGTAAATCTGATCGATCATCATTTGAAAATCAGTTGAATTATGTCTTTGCATTGCTTGTAAATAAAAAAAAAATTGCATATTTCTATGGAGCATTTGAAAATTATTTTTATTCCGTTTTACACATCTTTTTATTAATTTCTATATTAATAATATTCCAAACACTCGCTTGTACGCAATGTTCGACTGATCACGGCAAATCAAGACAACTTAACTCCTTAATCTCACGTAATTTTCGGAAAATTCGTTCAAAAATCGTCGATATTTGCATTGCTCCATTATAATATTCACAAAATTCTGAGTTAGTAAAAGAAACGGTGTTTTTTTCAAATTTAATGTGTTCAGGATGGATAAATTTGTTATGTTTAAATGCAGATGATTCGGCATATTTTAGGGCCACTCTAATGTCCATCAGCTCTGATATAAAAACAAAGCTATTATCATGGTTTCTAAATTTGATTCTGATATTTGAAGCCTTGATGAACAAGCCACTGCCTATACAGCCAGATTCCTGTCTACACCCACATATATAAATTTGGATTGCATCAGCTGGAATATCATAGATGACTTGAAAAACCGTTTGTTTAAGTAAGTCGGGGTGTTGTAGAGTTTTATTTGTGGGGCATTTGAGATTTTCATTAAAGGTCACATGTGGTAAAGAAATATTTGGCTGTGAACAACTGTTGAGAAAAGCCCCTTCGACATGGAGATCCAAAAAAACCTTGCCTCTGGATAAAGCCCAATGGACTATATCTTTCCAAACCTTGGTTGCTGGTCCAGCTAGAAGTAAAACTTGTAGCTTGATTACGTAAGCCAAGACTTGTATGTGTACACCTAATTCTGTTTTTGCACGAACCTTTTTTACACTAATTTGATTTAGCAGGAATTCAAAAGAATATTTCATTCTCTTTTTACGCGAGTCATTTTTATTTAATACGAACGGTCGAATCCAATTTCTCATTTTTTTGTCTAAATTCTAAGGAAACAAAATTTATTAGGGGCCTATTATTTTTGATGATATTGTATCCAGTTCTGTTTTGATTCAAGAATTTAGTCCGTAAAAACATTTTCTTTTATTCTATCAAAAATGGAGAAAATGAAAGAAAATGATCCTGTTCTAAATGCAGATTTACTAAAAGTAGGTATGTAACTGAACAAAAAAATTGGGTAATGAATTTATCAAACATGACCCTAATGAGGAATTTGCCAGGAAGTTTCAACGTGAACTGAAATTTTTGACAGTCTCTTATAGAGAACGCCCTAACCAAAAGACGAACACAACAATAAATAACTGAATTGTTCGTAAAACCGGTGAATCATCAGTACCAGAGGAGACTCGTGCTGATTTTGCTCAAGAGATCACAGAAAACATTTCATTAATAGAGGATGATGTCCACAACACTTCTAGTGATATCAGTGATATTCCAGTCGTACACAAACGTATGCGCTATTTATTGTCAGAATGGGAAGTGTAAAACAGATTTTTTTTTGTTCATAACGAATTTTTTTTCATTTTCAGTACATATTATTATATGTGCATTTTGTTGAAATAAAATAAGCATAAAACGAATAAGTTCATATGGTTCTTAAAAATTATTTTTACTGATTTTTTTTTTTAGATCCGGAACCAAACTTCTTTTCTTCCATAGATACAATGTCTTTTTTTACACGTATTCTTCAGGAACGTAGGTATCGTGTATAAACAGAATTAGGTGTACTGACATAATTGGGTGAGTTAATTAAGTTCCTGAAATTCAAAGGCATTAAATTAGCTTCATAAAGTGCAATATCGTTTGGCATATGTTACGTAAACTGGTTACGATATTGGCTGCACTAATATAAATTCTATCAAGTTTCTTCAAGTTAGATTTGGCTGCACTCTGGTAAATTTGATAACTGCATTCTAAGACAGACAGAATGAGAACGGTGTAGGTCTATCTTTAGGCGCTGAGCCTAAATATCTATCACAGATGAATTTTAATGATAGGATGTATGATGATGCCTGTCGGAAGAACGCATCTTCCCGAGCTTATAAAGGGTTTCCCGTATTTCTGACAGGACGGACGGTGCTACCACAAGAAAGTACACAAAATTTTAAGCTAGCACAAACTAAGTCGAAAACTTTTAATTCCAACATTTTTTACGGAACTCTGGAAATTTGCTACCTAAAAAATGAAGCGCGTTTAGCTTGTAAAACCCACTTGAGGTTTACGAGCACAGACATTTTCGACAAGCTCCCTTCCTCGTCAGTTTAAGTACGAAATTAAAACTCAGTTGAAAAAACTAGACGGTATGAAAAAAGGCGGGAGAATATGGCAAATCTGAGTTTTGGCGCGAAAGAAACAGCTGTTTTCTATGCTAACCACAAAATGTTGATTTTTTTTTTCTCATTTCCAGACCCCTTGTCGTAACTTATATTACAAGGAGTACGTATTTTTTTTGCGGCCACATATTTTGATAGCCCAAATACCGACAATTCTTGGAGTAGAAGGGGATTTGGTAATAGTTTCTTGAGCACGGAGCGTTATGGTGTGATTTCTGCTAAAAATGAACATGCACGATTTACCTTTGTTCCTCATACATAAATATGTTTCACTTCTCTTAACTTTGACTATTTTATCAAGCTTTCAGCTACACCTACAATTTTTAATATTAATTTTTTTAAACTTTATGTAGAATATATACCTAAATCAGAAGCATAGAGGCAAAAAATGGGATGATTTTGCCTAGTTCCGCCAAGTACTGCTGGAAGGACTGACGTGCTACCGAACGGACCTTAGACAAAAACGGACGTCCTGTTGGAAGTACGCAGTGATCAAAAAATGCTCATGTACAAAAGTAATTCCGGAAGGTCCTTTCAGCAGAACTTTTGTCGTAAGTTCTATGGTTAAGATTTGCAACCTTTTGGGGAATTTCACAACATTTTTCTCAATGTGATTTTACAGTTTATTTCTGGGTTTATATTTAGAACCCTCTTGTACGATTAATACAGAAACCAAATTATTGATAAATATGAGTATGTACTCATTTATAAAACATAATTCTTTTGTAGAAGAACACAAGTAATTAACGGTCAGTTTTTTAAACACCCATGGAGTGACTTTAAGAATTTTGCAGGCATTTAAGCAAATGTCACTTTGGGCATGGTTTTAAGAAAATTGTTGTCTTTATTCGCATTTTTGGTGAGATTATGAGGCTTGTATTTAAGATTTTTATTTTTATTTAAATTATTTGTAATAGTTTCTAATCGGTCGATGTTTCCACTTCAGTGTTAATTCTTTGTCAGTTTACAGTCAAGATCTATTCGGGTCTGAAAGCAACATCTGAACGTAGCTCAATGAGCTCTAAAACGGTTCATCTTGCATTTTAACGAAATGCGTATACCTACCACTTCGCATCATCACTTAAGCACAGTATATTACTGTAAATGCATATATTTTCTCTTCTCTATCCAATTAATAGCAGATACCATAAAAATACTAATGGACATTTTAAAGTTTCTGTATTAGAGTCGCTAGATTTTATTTTATAATTTCTCAAAATAATACTCTGAGACGTTTTGTAAGAGAAATTCATTTTGTCAATAATCACACCATCATCAGATATCTCAAAATTAAACCATGTTTAACGCAAACTAAATACCTATAATTAAGCTGCACAAAGTTAATGTATTTTGGGTAACAACAGGTTTTAGGAAACTAAGTTTTACACATTGTAAGTAAATCATAGGACCTCGGGTACAACGCCTCATTTTGGATAATTCCGTTTATCTATGACGGCTAACGGACACGGTGCGGGGATAGATTTACAGTAAATAAAGGTACACATTGGGATAGTTCCCGATTTCTTTTATTTATTCAAATGAAAAAAAATCCTACTTATTCTTCTGAGTTGTTATAATTATTTCATAATGTCTATTTGAAAACATATGATGTATGATTTTTTCTGCTGTAATGAAAAGATAATCGGTTAGTTAAATAATTATGGCATATACGTTGCATATATAACATTACTTTGAACAACGAATCCACCACATGAAAATAAAATTTGATATATCACTATCTTACTTGCAATAGAACGTAACCCCAAAAGAGGAATTATTCAGGAAAGAGGGAAAAAAGTACAAAATCAATTGCGGTATCAGTTGTTAAACGTCTTATTGCCAACTAAGCGAATAATGACTTGCTAATAGGAAGCCTTAAGTGGGAATGCGGACAATTGGAAAATGCTACTTCAGAAGAGTGGTACAAAGAACTCGGTAAAAAATAGGGCATTACAACCTATTGCAAACAAACCACCGATATGGCGTTCAGATAAAAGCAAGTAATGTAACTGAATTTAGCTCCTTTAAGACGTATGGGGGAAAAATGCGTTGAAACTTACACGAAAATATTTTGACAATGAATAAGCTTCCATTATAAATATGGATAAAGGATTTTTCCATTATACTTCATAGATAGCATAATCTGATTTTCAGATTTAAAATTTTTACGGAAAATAAATCGTTTTTAGATGACACTAAATTTCAACGATGGACTGACGTTGTTTAACAAAGGGGATATTATAAACACTTTAAGGGTTCAGCGTACAAATATTTCAGCAAAACCCAGGGAAATATCCTATATATAATAGCCGTTGTCTCTGTATAACACTTCCGGGCTGTACTCATCTTTCAATTGAAGCCCTCAGAAAACAAACAGCCGGTTAGGCTTAATTTCAATTTCAGATGTGGATCAGAATTTTTTCTTACCTAAAAACTAATATCTTCTCCATCAAATCACGTTTGTTCAGCCTATTTTTCTATAAAACATTCAGAACTAAAAAAATTGGATGCTTTTAGCTGTATATTTAACAGTTTTTAAAAATCTGTTTACTTTTGCGATGAATTCTGAAAGTACACAAACTTGAATGTGAATGAATCAAGTAGCTCAAGTATTCATATCGCGTAGTGAGCTGTGAAAAACTGGATGGCAGTCTACTACTCCAATCGCATGAAAAACTAAATAAATAAAAAATAATGAAAGGGTTTGCTTTTGCAAGGTGTCGATTAAATGCAATATTGTTAGATAATTCGGGATATTTTTTAACTTTCATATACTTTTTTCCATTATGACGTCATTATTAGTATTATGACGTCAAAATGACGGGTTGGATGGCAGTCTACTACTCCAATCGCATGAAAAACTAAATAAATAAAAAATAATGAAAGGGTTTGCTTTTACAAGGTGTGGATTAAATGCAATATTGTTAGATAATTCAGGATATTTTTTAACTTTCATATACTTTTTCCATTATGACGTCATTATTAGTATTATGACGTCAAAATGACGGGATACCTTCTAGTATTCAATAAAAGTTTAAAAAAAGAATATGGAAAGTTAAGTAAGCGCTCACTAACCTCACAGAAGAAAATGTTGACTTAGGCAGATAGAAGGAGTGTGTACATAAGATAAAATTACTTGATGCGTTAAAGTGAAAATAACCTAAAGAGTACATTGCGTGACAATGTGTTTATGTTCAGATCATAAAAGCAGATGTGTGGCAAGACAAATATTTAAATACGTCTATTATTAATTAAAGTGCTTGTGGATTAAAATAAAAACCCATGGAATAGAATTTTTTCTCGAAAAAATTACAGCAACATGTTGTGATATAATGCAATTGATAAGAGTTAAGTTGCAAAACAAGTTATTTATACATTCTGCGATTCTTACTTATGTTAAATTTATGAACTGTTTGATCGATCTATTTTTTTTGCATTGAGGTATTGTCTGCTGCTATTTTATGCTCATTCAAAATTCTTTGGTGTAAGAATTTTCGTAATTTGTCTTATAAAACAACTCACTTTATTATAATTTCCATATACGTTATAAAAATGGTAAAAATCGTACCTTAGGTTTTGTAAAGCAGCATGAGAAAAAACAATTTTACAATACAAGCTATTATTAACCGTATGGTAGACTATAGTTTATAGTTGTAATTGTTTGCTTCTGGAGTGGCAAGGTTATTTAAAATGAAGGAAAGCTTGGTAAACTCCATGAGGAAAGTCGAAATTTTGATGCATTTACGCTTTGTCTACAGTCCTTAGAGTGATATATATATGCTTTTATGCAATTGGGTTTTTGCGCAATGAACCAAAACAAACGCAATTATTAGCAATTATCATCATATTGTCTTAACATTCATTTTAAGAAGGTTTGTCATTTCTCCTGCACTGTTTTCCCGGTTTAAGTTATCTTTGGCTTTAAAATAACAGCGTACTGAATGTATATTTTATTCAGTATAAGCGGGTACACAGGATAGACAAAAGACCTATTATTTTCGAGAAATTCTTATTCCGTTGGTTATGCTTTTGCTATTTTAAACGTTACCTTTCCTATAAAAGAGTAGAATTGTCAACACGAGAGGCCAAAAAGAGTACAAACCATGAACCTTCACAGTTTTTATTATTTAATCCTTCGTTTGTTGGCAGTTCCACACATCACTATTTCTCTGGTTCCCTTTTCTGCTTATCGTTTTGGTATACTCACCCACCACAATTCGTCTGTTGTGAAATGTCAGCACTCTGCAGGCGTTTTTTGCTTGCTTTGAGTTAAAGTATAGGAGTATATTTTAAAGAAATCTGCATTTCTTTTGGAGATTCAAGAATACAATTTAAATTTACTTCATTTAGAGTGAGTTTTTTTTGTCCCTTTAATGTCTGGCTATCTTTTTGTTTCCTGTCTGACATCACTATAGTGTCTGAGTACCAGATAATTATTTCGAAGTATTTCTTTGAGACGATTTGTTAAATGCTTCTTCATGAAGTGCTTGTTTAGGCTGCAAAACTCTTTTTTATAAAGATATAAACAGAGCAGCCTTCAAGGCAGTTGTTATAATCGCAGGTATGAACATCCTTTTAAATTTTGCTTATTTTGTATGAGGCTTGTAAGTTTTCTCTTAGGAACTAATTATTTTAGAGTACATGTATACGTAACGTCTGGTCTGTTATTTTTTAAGAGTTCTGTATTTTGTTAGCATTACAGACTGTTTTATTTACCGCAATAAGTGTATCATGTGCACTTATTGCGGTGCCTCATAGTTTTCTTAGAACTTACACTGTTATTTGTATAGTTAAGAATTATCAAGGCTTTTATATATATTAACAGCCATAATGTGTCCCTTTCAGTGATTCAAAAGGTTTATCTGATTGTATTGTTAATACTACCATTGAAAAGCAATGCCATTAGGTGTTTTATTGGATTGTTTTCAACATTTCGCAATTACTTTCCGATTCTTTCCATACACACAAATATATTTTTATGTGTTTGTTTTTGAGCTTCATTTTACTTTGAGATTTAGACCGGTCGATGACCGAATATCTAGGGCTTTGGCAATCTATAAAAGAGTCTGTGGGTTCGAATCCCTCTGTTGGAATGGATGTTTATAGCCGTTCGGAATGAGTTTTAAGCAGTAGGTCAGGGTCTAATTTAGATCTCGGGTATCAAAACAAGACCGTAATGATCTGAACCAAACCTTCTTTGAGGTTTAAAATATTTATTCTCTTTGATAACAAACAGTACATATTATTCTCAGTTTCTGGTATCAAATAGAGATAGAAAATATAAGAACCTTAAATTACTCTTTCCATTTTTGGCACAAACATTTCCATAATAACTAATTTGTAGTGAATATTATTATAACGCAGAAATATTTTAAATCCCTTCTTTATAATCCCTTCAGGCTTGATCATACATCCTTCATAATGTTTTAGGCACTGGTTGACATACTTTTACCACATCCATAAGCAGTACAATATTATGGTTAAAAATTTTAAACTTTATGAGAAGCATCACATTTGTTTTGATACTTATAGACATGAAAAAATAAGATATTTATGGAGTAAACAATGTTGTGATTGATGAAATATTTGGCATAAAAGTTAATTTTTAAGTAAACATCGTTTCTGAATGATAAAGTTTAACATATCAAGGCTGTGGAGTAATTTTTAAGTACTTTTGGAAATTTTCTATAAATATACCAGATTTTTTTTAAATATTTTACTATTTGCTTCTTTACCTGTATAGTTTTCTCTTAAGGACGGAAATATGTTTATAAATATAATTGTAAAAAAATTAAGGCTATCTATGTGGTATTAGAGCTAAATCATTTTTGTGATTTTATTTCTCTGGTTTTACTTCTCTGTTACCTTATTAATGATTTTCCGAAATCCAAATCCCATCCTCGACATTTGAGTTTGACTATCTGAACGATGAATTAATAAGTACTTCATAAATATCAAAAGCCAGGATTTAGGCTAAAACGTTTTCAAGAAATAATTACCGTTTGATTGATAAAAGTGCCTTTTGAAAGGAAGTTCTTCATCAGATAATTTTCAGTAGGCTTTCAGACAAAAAAACAGTCTCTGTTGAAATAAATATTCAAATAAATTTCTAAAATGTTTGTTTATCACATTTTAAAATATGAGCATGCAATTAAAATAAATTGCTGTAAGTAATGCTGAAACGAAATTTCAGCTCAAAATTTTACAAATTTCATAATGTTTTTAATTTTTTAATCTACCAATAGATGGCAGTATGATCCAATCTAAATATTACAAATTTCTCCTAGAAGCTGAAATGCATGTAAGTGCTAGAAACGTAAACCATTTTATAGTTTTCATGATTAATTTAAAATGCTTATAAAAATATTAAGGAACACTTATAGTCAGGAAATTTTTTGATACATTTCAAGGATATCTATTTTCTTGAATGAAACATTTTTAATTAGCAAACAGGGTATAACACACACGCACAAATATATATAATTTTTTTTTCCCACTTCCTTCAAATTTTATGGTATAGATCCTCACACTCACCTTCACAAAGGCTAACTTCTAAAAAGTAAGATCTTTTATATAAGTGCCGTTTGCCTAGTATGAATTTTTATATAATCTAGATTTAAATTCAACAGATATTACAACAAAAGAATAACAACAAAAAATACTAAATAAAATGACTTTTTCTTTTAATTGCAAAAAATGCTACAAAACCTCAATCAGTACCAAAGATACGCTGATATTTGCTAATGTTTTAACGAGTGAGAAATATGATGTGAGTAAAACATTTTGTGAAAAAGTCATTGGAGTTCATTGGAATGTCTAAGGAAATACAGAATAGATAAATAAACAGAGAATAACCAGCTTTTAAAATGTAATTTTTAACAAATAAAATGACTTAATTTTTTTTAGATAATTATATAGATTGTAAAATGCATTAGCAAAAAATTACGACCCTGTCCTACGAATTAGTAGTTTTTTGCGATGCTAATCGAACGTATGAGATTTCCTTTTATTATTTTAGTTTAAAAAGTTTCAGAAAATTTTAGTCTCTTTTATGATAAATAGGATTTTTTTCTGGAATAACGTTAACTCTAATAAATTGTAAATGATATTTCCCTTCTTATTTACATTAATATGATTTTATTCCTTCAGAGAGATTGTCATGTTAACAAATCATTATACAAACTTCTATTTTATAAAAAAAAATAATAAGAAATAATTCTGCATACTGCAGTCTCACTTTATATTTGACATAACATATAAATTCTAGTATAACATATCGTTGACATTTTTTTTAAAAATTCAGTCGAAACCTGTTTTTGATATAACATATTAAGTGTAACCTGTAGTAGCAGGCGTCTTTAGTTAGAGGCTGTGGCTGATACTAAGGTATAGAAAGAGTTATCGAACAATAGAGCCCACACGGGAGCGTTAGTCCCCAAAGTACAAAAGGGGAGAAAGCGCCTTGCATTTCTCCGCGATTGCAGGATTTCGCAGTTTGTGGAATAGACGGAAATTCCAGGGAGATTCCCGACGGTTGTTGAAGGCCAAAGCAAGAGATAAGGGTTGAGATTTGGAAGAGTCAGAGGTAACACGCTCAGCCAGTTAGGGCCTGTTCACATAGTAGAATCCGTCAGCGTCAGCCTTAAAGATTCCGTTGACGCTGATTGGTAAGGGCCTGTTCACATAGGAGTCCGTTGCGTAGCGTTAAGCAAAAGATGACTTTGAGACGAAAATAAACCAATCATAGGCGTTAAAAATTTCATTGCTAATCGTTTGGAGGCCTATGATTGGTTTATTTTCGTCTCAACGTCGTCTTTTCCTTAACGCAAGGCAACGGACTCCTATGTGAACAGGCCCTAAATGGGTCAATGATTAGTATATGATTGATTAAATTTTTTTACGCTATCGCTGACGTATTTTATGTGAACAGGCTCTTAGGCTAGAAACGTTTTCTTTTGTGAGTACGTGTCGTGTGTCAAGTTAAATAAGCGACTTTCGAGTGACATCTGCACCTTCATTTGAGTGCAAGAACGGTAAAGACTACTCGACTGCATTATAAACGCTATAGAGGAAATACAATGCTGGCTCTAAAATGAGAGTGATACTTTTGGTTTAGCGGCAGTAGTTTCGTACACAGAGCTTTGCGTTTGAGCCACTCTATGCCGTTATATGTCGTGCAATAAAGCTGCTATTGGTAGAATCTGTTAGCGTGCCGTTTGAAAGTGTTTAAGCAAGGTGAATACGTACGGCAGTGATATGGATTGTCCAAAACAGGCTCAACGAGCGGTTATTACATTTTTGAAGTTTTTAGTGAAACGAAATTTACTATCGTTTGAAGGATGTGTTTAGGTATGAATCTCTGTAACAGTGTACAGTATTCACATAGTCTAACCCTTCAGCGGAAGCGCCAATTTTTGTAACACCACCTGGCCCTCGTTGCACAAAGTGCAACGTGTCTATAAACTTTGATTATTCCTTTTGTAATTAACTTTTTTTTTTCAAATTGGAGATAATAATTCTGCGTTTCATGACAAGATATAAAATGTTGATAATATTGAAATTATTTATAATTAAAAGCCAAAATTTAATAAGAAATTTTGATGAAAATTTAAAATTTATTTTTAAAACACAATTTGTTCAATTCTCTTTAGTTTTCTTCAATTTTTTCACATCGCAAACATTTGGTATAGATTTTGCAATGCGCCTTGCATGAAAACTATTACATTCATCACACTTTTTCGTGGTAGTTACATTATTTAGCCGTCCGCATATGTATTACACTGTCCTCTTTTTTTTGCCGACACCTCTGGTTCTGCTTCTCGGGAAGTTTCCACTTTATATTTTGGTAAGAATGCAGTTGTGTCTGGAGGAAGAGATAGAATATTTGCCCGGGTCTTCAAGTGTCTTTTGAGAAGTTCTAAAGTCAAAGCATGCAGATACAATCACCATCTTTCAAAACTGACCGGTTTATTTGATCAAACTGCACTATCTTTACTGTACTATATTCGTTAGTATGTTCTATTAGATTTAGTTTGAATATTTTTCTTCTGCATTATTTTGTCTATAAAAATATCCGTTACGTTTTTTTTTATTAATATATATATATTTTTGTTTTGCATTAATATTATACATTGACCGTTGTATTTAATTTGAATGTACTCCGTAGCAAAGCACGGGTATTCAGCAATTAAATTATATATATATATATATATTCACTTTTAATAAATTTTATAAGTCTTAGTTGTTGATTATGACTCCTGATGACGTCTTACCCATCGGGTACCCTCTTTGATTTTATTGCGTTTTATACTTAAATTTTTACCCACCTTTTATACATGACCTTTTAACACTTTTTACAAACTGGTCTCACATCACTTTTTCATCATTATCCTTTTGGACATCTTAAGCAAACAGAGGCTGTTCGCACATTTTTTAGACGATTTTGGTAAGCGGTAATAAAAAATCGTTTGCTGCAAAAACAATAATTGTAATTGTACTATGTTTATAAAAGTCAAAATTATCGTCTGCGGCTTGAAAGTTTTGTTTTTATTCAGAATGGCGTTTTTAACAAAGCAGTGGTTCGAAGGCTACATTTATGCTCTTTCCGAAGAGAAATATCCATACTCCGTTATCCAAAAACAATGTGAGAGTCATGGTTTTGTTATATCTAAAGCATCGATAGGTAATATCGTCAAAAAGAAAGGAAAAAAACGTCAAATTGGAGTCTCAAGTGGGACAAAAATTCCAAAGAAATATCCAAGGAAAAAACGGACATCTTCGACTATTGCAAAGGTACGTTGTTTAATGTTAAAAGAAAATCCCCCTAGTCAAAGGACAGTTGTAAAATCATTAAAATGCTCGGTGTCCACTGTAAACAAAATGATAAACGTTGATTTAAATCTTAAGAAAGCGAAAAAACGCAATGTGCATCGTCTTCTTCCAAATCATATCGCTGAACGCAGGACACGCTGCAGAATTCTATATGAGAAACACTTATCCAAAGAAAAATGGAAAACAGTTGTCACAATAGATGAATCATGGGTGTATTTAAATGATTGCAACAAAAAAAGAGCCATTTATTATCATAAAAGGGGAGAAAAAAATTTAAGTACATGGTTCAAAGAATCGAAAGAAAGTTTTTCTAAGGGATTCATGATTGTTGCTGGTTTTTATTATAATGGCAAGTTAAAAATAAAGAGAGTGGAAAAAAATGTCAAGATTAACTCCAAATACTATCAGGAACATATTTTATCGCCAATTTTTCTGAATGAAATACCATCGCTTTACCCACAGTGCCATCAGTCTGCAAGACTCCATCAGGATAAAGTTAGCAGTCACACATCAAAATCCACTAAAAATTTCCTAAAAGAAATAGAACAAAACACTGGTATCAAGGCCATACCCTTCACTGATATCCCTACTAAATCTCCCGATGTATCACCTATGGATTTTTGTGCTTTCGGACTTTTAAAATCTGCATTATCCAAACGTCGTCCCAAAACCCTTACAGGACTCTGGAAAGCTGTTTAGGAGGAATGGGATAGAATACCTCTTATGACACTTCAAAAGGCATTATTATCCTGGAAATTGCGGTGTCGAAAGATAGTTCAGTATAAGGGATGTCAAATAGAAGATTTAAAACGCAAGAATTTTATGTAATTTAATTTTGTGAATACAATATACATCGTCTAAAAAATGTGTGAACAGCCTCTGTATTTTCTTTATCACCCTTTCATAGGACTGCTTTTACCATTTTTGTTCTTATTATTTTTATACCGTTGTTATTCGTTATGTTTAAATACTTTTATATGCATGGAGGTCTGATCTTAACATGTGTTTGGCGCAGCCTGTCCTTCCTGGACCTTGTGCCATTAAACCTTAACAAACCAACCATATAATGCATAGTAATAACTTAATAGTATTCAGATTAGCAATTTTAAATTGCTTTCTTATTTAAATTCCGCATTTAGATAACTATAATCCAAATAAAAACCATTTATTCCTATTGAAATTCTTTATTAATGAATAAAGTGATATTTTTACATTTTTTCCGAAGAAATATCACTGACGAAACCTTATTTTCGGTAACGGAAATATTTAAAATTTCTATTAAACAGGAAAAAAAAATTCAGAGAGCGTGAAAAAACGAGCTGTAATTGGAAGCCGTTGGCTTTAGCCGTTAAGCGATCAAATGTGCCTGCAATTACTATATTTGCTGGTTTATTGAAAGCAATTTATTTTATTTACTCCTCATGAAATTATGGGGTTGCAATTAAAATAAATAGTATAAAAAATAGAGAAATGAAATCTCTCAGTTCTTTTATATATATTTTTATTATTTTACATTTATATCTGTCTCACAACTTTGGATTTATTTTTAGACCTATTATGCTAATCTTCAGATTTTTTTTCACAAAATGTATAAATTACGTGAAATGAATTTAGTGAAAATAAAGTTTTTTTTTTTCTTTTTTAATATGAATTAGGCTTATATATCTCCAGCCTGTAAATGTGGTACAGAATGTAATTAAAAACTCATAAAGTAAAAACAGATAAAGAATAAAAACAAGCAACAATTAAAGCAAAAGATAACCTAGGTGATTGATTATAATGGGATGAGTAAAAGACGCATGGATTTCGAAGCAATAAAAAAGCTAACCTCTATGGCAACGTGTATCGTCCAGACAATCTAGCGAGCTGTACGGGATACGATACCTGCATGATAGTTATGGTTCTCTTTTTTTTAATAAATAAACTCATTTGATATTTAAATTTATACTTTATATTCTATTCTACAGATTTATTTTTTATAAAGTTTCTAGATTTCTTCAGAAAAATTTAGGAAATTGAAGACTTTTTTAAAAATGTGAAATAAGCGTATATTTCTTCAGCCAGTGGTACATAATCTAATTGAAAATTCATAAAGTAGAAACAGATGAAAAAGCAATAAAACAAGCTACAAATAAAACGAAAGATATTGCAGGTGATTATTTACAATGGGTAAATTAAAAGATAGATAATTTCTAGCCATTAAAGCTATCTTCTTTAGGAAACGTGTATCGTTTAGTGAAATTTGCGAACTGTATGGGATACATAGTCATCGCTTTTAATATCAAGAAGTCTAAATGCACTTCGCCGGCTATGGTAAATTCCTATGCATATGAAACATTGTATATAAGTATTATATTATTATATTATATGAGTAAGATAATTTAAGATATCTGACTTCTTGCTCTTTTTGCTTCCAAATGGTTTCTTAAACATGCCTATAATCTGAATCTCATTCTCTAAGATCGTTTTCATGCTAGTAATAATTTATTTTGTTCCATGTCAGTGATTTATTAGGTATTTTGGCTCTATTTCGTGATTTCTCGTGCTTCGGTTCAAAGAGCATAACAGCAACGTTTTTGAAAAAGGGTATGCCTCCAAATTATCCATTGCCTTCCAAACACGTAATTTTTTGGTAGTTTTAGTCTATTATTAGCTTATATACTCATTTCCATTCCTTCTTGTTCCTGTATGCGGTTCAAACTGACTTGTATGCTCTTTACCCTTGAGCGGGCGAGCCCGTGTACAAAGTGTAACATTTTCGTAATTTTGAATGGTTTGTTTTTACATGTAAGGATTGAATGTTCTAAGCAGTTTCTATTTATAGCTACACCATTCCTAATGCAGGTCTGATTTTTCGAGCCCTGTATTTCTCTCCATTCATTGTTATTCGTGATTTAACCGTGGTAAACCAGCGAGTATACTGGATTACAATACGAGAAAAGCAGGACTTGATGTAGTCGATCAAATGTGCATCTATTACACGGTATCCCGCATATCACGAAGATGGATTCTCTCATTGTTTTTTAGGTTTTTGGGCATAATAGGAATCCATTCGCAAGTAGTCTTTAGATCCAATAAACCGGACAATTTTGAAATAAGGTGATTGTATCTGCATTCTTTGGAATCTAATTATAAATATATCTCAATACTATCAATATTTTATATCTTGTCATAAAAAGCATAATTTATTATTTTCAATTCGAAAGAAAAAAACTTTATTACAAAAGGAATAACCAAGGTTGAAAGAGACGTTGAACTTTGTGTCACGCGCGCCTGCTGGTGTTCCAAAAATTGACGCGCCCGCTGAAGGGTTAAGGCTAACGCTCTGTTCTAATATACATCTCCAGCATACATGTAGCCTTGTCCATGGATTTCGCGCTCATATGTTCTTCAACAAGGCTAAGCATTACCCCTTTGGCAGGCCTTTATACATATTGTCACCTTTTTCGCTGTAAATATTGTACCACAATTCGTGACAGACCATGGTTCTTGTCAAAATGTGCTGGTTGACTGCACTTTGTCAATCACCAGTAAAAAATTAGCGAGATTCAGTGTTAGAAAATCATTTTCCTCTAGCGCACTCATCGGCTATCCTAGCTGACGAGCTTAGAACAACGTGTAATCTAGGTTCAAGACTGCCTATAACGATGGTGGTGTATAATTTGATTTAATCGCCACAACTCTGTTTTAATTCAATGGCTTTCTTCTACATACTCAGTTTTAAAGGTAGACAATTGTTAATCATCTCTCTCATTTTGCATACATATTTATATCCCTCCGGAAATTGAATTTTCCTATTATTTTTCATAACAACATTAAATCTTCTTGAAATGCATGATTGAGATCTGGAATGGTATAGACGTAGTTCCTTTTCTATTACATATAAAATTTTTAAAAATTATTTCATGAACAATATTTCACCAGTAGTTTTGATACAAGTATCAATTAAAAAAATTATGTAAAAGTATTTCTGTCTCAGCACATGAGTAGTTTTTAAGTTATATTTATGTAGCTATAATTTGCTTAAATCGCCACAACTCTGTTCAAAATCAATTGTTTTCTTCTACATAACACGTTTTCTCGGTAGACAATTGTGAATTTTTCTTATTTCGCATATATATTTATATCCCTCCGGAAATTGAATTTTTGTACGATTTTTCTTAACAACTTTAAATCTTCTTTAAATGTATGATTGAGATCTGGAATAGTATAGACGTAGTCCCTTTTATATTGCAGATAGAATTTTTAAAAATTATTTCATGAACAATATTTCACTAGGAGTAGTCTTAATATAAGAATCAATTAAAAAATTATGTAAAAGTATTTCTGCCTCAGCAGTTGAGTAGCTATTAAGTTATATTAATGTAGCTGTAACAAAGCTTCTAAGTAGCATAAAGTTCCCCATTGATTAGATTAATAATTAGAATTCAGAATTATACCCCTCCCCCGAAAAAAAGGAAAAAAAAGTCGATATTTGGATCAAACTTGGGAGCTTAACCATGAAATTGGTGAATACATGATGGACAATGCAAACACTACAAATTATTAATTATAAAGAGTTAAATCACATACCACGAGAATTACTAAGTCCCTAAAGCAAGTAGTAGAGAGTAGCATGATGCGTAAAAAAACCAGACATTTCAAATTTATAACAGGCCTACTTTCTGAAAATATACTTATCAGTTCTGAAATAAAATAAATAATTTTTTGTTTATACTTTTCCGTAAAGGTAATTTACCCTTGAAAATCTATTTTAATTTCCATTTTTAATTTGTATTCTCCATTGTTATAAGGAAATTGCTATCAGGTCTTTAAAATATCAATGAAAGTTTTTTTTTATTTTTCGTGTGCTTGAAATTCAAATGAAAAACGTTTATTCAAATGAAGTGTTTTGTTTGATGGAATATAATATTTTTTTATCCTTCATTTCATTAATGTTATTAGAAAACAATTTATATTAAAATAATTTTTTTATCTTGTAATCTGCAGTATCTATTTCAGCAGTTGTAAATAATTTGATAATCCCGTTGGAGTCGAAAGTATCCCCTGCAGTTAATTCCGTTCGTTAGAATTTGAGTTAAATTAAATTCACATAAATCTGCCACTGACGTTTCTAGTTTAATTATTCTCGGTTTAAAACTGAAGAATTTAACAAACCACTGAGCAACTGGATTCCTTAATATAGAACATAATTTGACAATTGTAATTCAATATGCATTTAAGAACTGCTTGTATTGACTACAGTTTTAAGATATTAGCTTATTGTGTCTCATAAAAAATGTAACTTCCTAAAATAGGCTGACTCAATATAAAATTTTTTCACATAATACACCATACGATTTAAAAATTAGATATTTGACATGACTGAAACTTATAGATTTATATTTAATTTTAAAATTTTATTGCTTTATAATTTTTACAATACTGTTGATTTTACGCCCTTCAATGATATAAGAAATTTATTTGAATTGCGAATATCTTTTTTTTAAATTTAAAAGTAAATCTCAAATTTTATGTTATCAATATCCAATGAATATTTTATTATAGTTTATAATTAAAATACATTTTGAGCAAGCCATTTTAAGTTGGATTAAATGCGACTTTTTAAAATCCCTTGCAAAATATATATTAGTTATTATTCAAAAAAACTTACAAAAAATGGAAACATGTCAGGTTTCTTGACAAAAAATCTGACATAACTTATATATTAGCATGTAATAACTAAGATATTTTGTTATAGTTATGGAGTTTTTACAAAAGTTAGGGAGTTTTTACAAAGCATTCATCATCAAAGTGTAAAAAATAATGATGAAATAAATAGTTTAAAAATTATATTGATGATACTTTTGGGAAAAAAATTAAAATAATTATATTTCAATGCTACGGCTCTGTTAAATAGTACATTTAATTTCCAAAATAATTGCAATTGCAATTGCCATAAATTTAGTGATACATTAATTTCTGCCAATATGCAGATTACTTCCATGAAAACACTTTTTTAATCATACATATTTCCTTGTAAAGTATTTAAAGTAAGGTTTCACAAAGAAAAAGTAGTATTGCATTAAATTTGAATTAATTCAATAACTGACAATTAATTACTCATAACTAGCTCTAAAATATTCTATCGAGAATATGCTAAAATGTATTATACTTCAAAGGTCCACCGAAAGATTAATATTCTAATTAAGTTCCTAAATCATCCAACTCTCAATTAATTTCCTTCTTAATATTTAATATTTCAAGCAAAACTTTTTTCGAAAACTTAGCAGGAGACGTTCCAATTTTTTATTACTCGTTTTTTTCTCAAATGGTGGTTCTTTTTCTTCAGTAAGGATCATTTATAAAACATTTTGAATCGAAAAATGTAGAACGACGAAAATGAAATTTCGTGAATATAGTTTTTTCCTTTTTCCTCCCTTTTTTTCTGTGAAAAATACCTTTGACATACTTTATTATCTTTCAAGAATGTGCATTTTTCCCTTTTTTTAAAATGGACACGTTTTTCATAAAACCAGATTACTTTCTTTTTACGAGATGAGATCTTTGCCAGGGAACTTTTTAAGAAAGGTTTATTCAGCTTTGAAAGAAGGACAGTTTCTTTGGAGGATTTGTTTTTAGTTGACATGACAATTAAAAATTTTAAAAAAGTACATGGGACGACATTCTAAAAGCGAGTCATATAAAAGAGTTTGTATTTTTTGCATAGCAGAGAGTACTGGTATAGTTACTCCGTATATAACTCCTATTACTATATCGGTTCTCTGATGAATGTCCAAACTTACGGTAAGTTAATAATTGAATATTTGCTAATTTTCTTCACCGTGTTATCTTCTTTACAAAATTCATTATTGTAATGACTGTTTCACTATTGTAATGATTACTACTGTAATGATTTGTTTTTAGTTGACATGACAATTAAAAGTTTAAAAAAAGTACATGGTAAGACATTCTATAAACGAGTCATATAAAAGAGTTTCTATTATTTGCATAGAAGAAAGTACTGGTATAGTTAATTCATATTACTATATCGGTTCTCTTATGAATGTCCAAACTTAAGGTAAATTCCTAATTGAATGTTTGCTAATTTTCAGCACCATGTTATCTTCTTTACAAATTCATTATTGTAATTGCAGTTTCACTATTGTAATGACTTGTTTTTTGTTGACATGACAATTAATTTTTCTTTAAAAAGTACACGGAAAGACATTCTAAAAGTGAGTCATATAAAAGAGTTTGTATTTTTTGCATAGCAGAGAGTACTGGTATAGTTACTCCGTATTTATTTCCAATTACTATATCGGTTCTCCGTTGAATGTCCAAACTTACGGTAAGTTAATAATTGAATGTTTGCTAATTTTCTTCACCGTGTTATCTTCATAAAAAATTCATTATTGTAATGACTGTTTTACTATTGTAATGATGACTATTGTAATGATTTGTTATTAGTTGACATGACAATTAAAAATTCTTTACAAAGTACATGGGAAGACATTCTAAAAACGAGTCATGTAAAAGATTTTGTATTTTTTGCTTAGATAATTTACTGGTATAGTTACTCCAAGTATAATTCCTATTGCTATACCGATTCTCTGATGAATGTCCAAACTTTAGTTAAATTCATAATTGGACGTTTGTTAATTTTCTCCACAGTGTTATATTCTTTACAAAAGTCATTATTGTAATCACTGTTTCACTATTGTTATGGGTATTGTAATGATTTGCTTTTAGTTGGCATGACAATTAAAAAATTTAAAAAAAAATGCATAGAAAGACATTATAAAATCTAGTCATATAAAAGAGTCTGTATTTCTTGCATAGCAGAGAACTTACTGATATAGTTTCACCATATATAATTCCTATTACTATATCGGTTCTCTGATGAATGTCCAAACTTAACAAAATTCATAATAGAATGTTTGCTAATACTCTTCCCCGTGTTATCTTCAATAAAAAATTAGTTTCATTAATTATTCATCATTGATATAAAAGTTTTTGTATTTTCTACTCAGCACAAAATTCGATAGTACAATTACTCCATTTATAATTCCTATTATTATACCGATTCTATGATGAATGTCCAAACTTTACGATAATTCATAACTAAATGTTCGCTAAATTTCTTCACCACGTTATGTTCTTTACAAAATTCATTATAGTTATAATTCCTTATTGATATAAAATTGTTCGTATTTTCTGCACAAAACTGAATTTACTTGTACAATTACTTCATTCATAACTACTGTTATATTTTGGGTCTTATGATGAATGTCTAAAATTTAAATAGATTCATATCTAAATATTCTTTAAGGGAACGGTGAACCTTTATTTGAGCAAATCTTTTCACTGTAATATTGATTGTGTTATTTAAAAATATATATATTTCTATAGGTTGATAGTATCAAAATAGAAATTTTTCAAGTAAAAAATTAATTATGAAGCATCTACAAAGTAATTTATAAAGGGTATGTGCAGCAATAAATTTTAAATCCGTTTTCCTCAAAACAGATTTTTCAAGGTTTTTAGAATTCTTAAATGCTCTATGCGATTAATTTTTGTTCAAATTTCCTGAAATTGATAACGAAGAGTGCTGATACTGTTTACAAAAAAATTGGGTATGCATTTTACAATTCGGCTTCATTAAGGTAATTAAATTTTATTCAAACTTATAAAAAGGCAAAATTTTGATGAAAATCAGGATGGAATTCAGAAAAAAATCTTTCAAAAATTAACTATTCAAGAGATTAAATAATCTATACTCTAATTTGTTTTACAGTTTAAGTGATTAACAGGCAAAGTCAAGGAAATATCTCAAAAATTAAGTCGCAAGGAGCAATTAATTTTTTTTTATAAATTTCAAATTAAAAAAAAAAAGTCTCAAAATTATAATAAGATTGGGAATTTCTTTTACAATATTCTATATATTTATAATGAAATGTATATATGTACAAAATTTCGTATGTCTATGATAAAAAGTAAAAAAAATATATATTTGAACGCCTACCGTTCCCTTTATTTGCCTCACAATGTTATCTTCCTTACACAATTCATTTTGGTTATAATTAAACGTTCACATAAAAGTGTTTGAATTTTCTGTACAACACATAACTGACTGGTACAACTACTCCACATATAACTCATATTGTTACACCTATTTTCTGATGAATGTCCAAACTTTAGGCAGATACATAACGGAATCTTCGCTAACTTGTCTTACAATGTTATATTCTTTACAAAATCCAATATTGTAAGGTAATATGTATAGCATTAAAACTTTCATTTAAATGATGAATTGTCTTTTGACACGAATAACATTTATAAATTTAAATGTATTTAAATATGCTTTAGATTAATAACCTGAAGCATAAACAGTTTTGTCTCTCATTTTGATCCGTGTTAAGCTTCAAAACCATTCAAAAATATTTGCATTACGTAACACCTTAAATGCACTTTTTCTGTCATTGAAAATTTTAGAAATGCATGTGGAATGCTTTCTAAATGCAAGTCATAAAAATGTGTTTGCATTTTCCCCATAGCATAGAGTTCACTGTTACATTTTCTCTGCATATAACTTCCATAGTAATCCAGGTATTATGATGCATGCCCAAATTTTAGGCACATTCATAACTACTAATATAAACTAAATAATTTGCCTCTTAATGTTATCTTCACAAAATTCATTATAATTAAGGTAATACCCAAGTCTTTAAAACTTCCATTTCAACACTTCCCTTTTAAACCTGGATAGCATTTATACATTTAAATGCATTAATATATCTTTCATGATAATAACATGAATTCTAAACAGTTTTTCCTCTCACTTTGATCCCAGTTATGTTTCAAAAACAAGAATAATTGTGTGTTATAAGTAACACGTCGGCTGCATTCATTACAATGAATAAATATTAGATCATTCTTGTCTAAGCAGGATTAAAACTGTGCTTAATTGTCCCAAACATAAAATTCATTATGTAATGTGAAAGTTCAAAGCTCCTCAGAAAACTTTCCGAGACAGAAAAACAATAATATGTAGAAAATCCTGGCTATTTAATTAGAAATAGCTGTGTACGCATGGAAGTATGTGATAAAATATGTGATAAAACTTTTAATCCATTACTGAAAGAGAGAAATCTTACACGTGCAAGCCCATTTTAAGAGAGAGGAAGTAAGTTCACATTACCTAAAAAGGTGTAATGGAAATGATTCCTGCGCATTACCTTTTGATCTAAATTTTTAATACAGTGTTTGTTTCCATTGTACCACTTGTATTATTTTAAAAAAATCCATTGGGATAAAATTTTACGACTGTAATTCGATTTTTTTTAATGGAAATGATTCTTGTACATTATTTTTTATCTAAATTTTTAATATTTGTTTTTTTTGTACCTCTTGGATTATTTAAATTGCATTTTCGGTAATTTTTTACGTCCACGAGTCCCTAACTTTTCCTGGTAAATTTTCAATAATAAATTTTAAGCATTTATAAGAGTTACATTTACAATAAAATATTTTTATTTACAAGGAATTAAACCTAAGTTATTATATATTATAAAGATATGCGATTAGGTGATTTACATTTTGGCACTTACAAAACATAAATCAAAAGTTAAACTAAAATAACGATTCCACTTGCATTTGTTGGCGGTTACTAAAGCAAGCTACAAACTAATTATTTTCAAATGCTCATTTCTTTTTCGTGTGGTGAGATTACCTTCTTCAAAGAAAAAACTTACTTACGTGCCTTACACATTGTATTGTGGTTTGCGTCTCTCCATTTGCGTTGGTCTGGGTTTTACTCATATAAAAAAAAAAAAGATTTGTCACTATCGGTGGTTCTCGAATCTCCAATTCAATAACTAAAGGAACGATTCTCATAAAGACTAACACTTTATAAAAGCAAGAACATTTATTGCAAAGTAATAAAAGACATCGAACTCAAGTCGAAACAGGTAAGTCAATCCAAAGTCAACATCCTCGTACTGCAGACAGACGTTCTTCTTATACAAGCGTGTATGCCACAGGCGAAGGAGTGCGCCATATGGATTTCAATACGAGAAATAATTTGCATATATCTTGCGAGAAATATATATGCAACAACTCCCCGCTAAGAAATACAAGAGAATTTTTGGTCTTCACTTAGGAAGTAATTTTGGTTTACCTGTTGTGTGGTCCCATAAATTAAATATTTCACGAATATAGTGGTATTGATGAGTAAATGTGTAGGAAAAAATCGAATGAATAGTAAATTTTTGAATTTCTTTTACAAGCATATGTCTAGTTAACGTCTTAAAAAAGACTCAAAAGCATAGATACTTTTAGATACCATTTACTGTAGATGCTCTACAGCTGTATAGTTTTCCTTTGTTTTGACTTTTTTTCCTAAAGATAGATTTTTGATATTGATTCATAAGCTGCATGAACATGATTAAGTTTAAAGACAGTAAAATGGAATTTTCAAGCACCTTTTGTCTATAACACATGTTCTTATCGTTAGTTTTGTTTTAGAAAGACTACAGTAAGGAATTCTTTTTGGGTTGTACCGAAGAAAAATCTAGTTAGCAAAATAGTATAAAATCATCTTCATACTATATTTGATAAATTATAAACTGAGTTAAAGTACAAAAGAAAACACTTCAAACGTTCATCAGCATTTTGAGCACATATTAAACGATAGAATGGCTTGAAAACTCATTAAGCAGAAATTCATATGCTCGTTATATGACAAATAAAGACACGAATACTTACATTTTTATGCGATTTTTACGTGGAACATAAAGATTTTAATTATACAAAAGGCTTATTTCAGTGTACTTTGTTGTGACTACGAAGGAATGATTTCCTCTTCGCTTAAGTTCATATAACGGTAATGAAAACATTAGCTAGCGAAGTTGATATCTGTTTGTTGTGTTAAAATTAAGAGAACTTCAGTGCCTGTAATTTAAAAGTTGTTTAATTTAAATGCTGATTGAAATACATTATGCATGAACATAATAGAGGTAAAACTCCTAGTTTGAGGTTAGTTCTTCCGTGACAATTTATATAATAATCCACCAAATAACGCAAGATACAATAATTACAGTTTATGATTCAATACTTTTTTTAAAATTTAAGTTAATCACGAAACATATTTTTGCTAACACATTTACTGTTTAATATTTCAAAACATTAAATAGTAAATAGTTAAAGTATTAAAAAAGGGTAGTACAAAATGAGATTCTGTTTCGAAATAGAAAAAAAAATAATTTCTTAGTGTTTATATTTTTCCCTCTTCTTGTTAATGTATTTTTGATTGCACCCACTCTATCCATTCATTACATTATTTTGCTTTAACTTAAAGAAAAAAAAACATAATATAATACCTTTTTTTTACTTAACAAATATTATTGATTGATCTTTTTCCGTATATTACATTTGTAGCATGTCACAAATTACGAATTATCAATTTTTGCGTAAAAAAAAACACTTCTTTATACTTTTCACATGGTGAAAACAATTTATTGATTTTATGTACTTTATATTACTCCAGCTATTCATGCGTAATAGATTTCTAAAAGGTAAAATAATTCATATGTAATAAATTTTCATGATTTATACTGAAAATAATGATTAATAGTTTGCTCTGAAATAGAAAATAATTTCCTTTTGGTAAAACGTATAGTGGTTTACATCATTAAACTAATAGTTAACAATTCCAGCAAACGGCGTATTTGATATCAACATATGTGTAATAACGACAAACACATTAATGATATCAATTGCTATTCAAAGCCAAGAGTAATAGCTACAACAGATTTTGTGACCTTTTGAACATGTGTATCAGAGGTAAAAGCGAAAAGTATATTGGAAACGGATAATAATTACACAAGTAAACTGTTATTATTACTAACATTTGCAGCTGGTCCTTAGATTTCTTTTGATCATTGAAGTATTGTCTTTCTTTGATGTCTTGTAAAACGTTGAGATGTTTATTTTTATATATTTTTTAAAAATTTCCATCTATCTATTTTTCCGGCAAAACAAAATGCTAGCTTTAAATTTCTTGTTTAGACGATGACATGTTTGAATGATCAATACGCAATTTATCTGGAACGTCAGGAATATATTGAAAATAATCTGGATGTATATTTTTTTCCGATTTTAATATTATGTTAGAATTGCTTGTTTCGGTGGCATTAATTTATATAAAAAAAATTCCATTCGTGGATTTACAGAATTTTTTAAAAAACGAGTCAATAAGGGACAAATTGACGTATGAAAATGGTAGATGTATCTACGAAACAAATTTTATTTAAACTAATAACTATAAATCAACAAACAACTCATAACATATTTGTTTTATTTTTCTACAAGTTATTACTATGAATAATATTAGTCACGAATAATAAGTGCGGGCACGCGATGGCCCAGTTGGCAAAGGCAGCGAGCCAGTGATCCGAACGTCACTGGTTTGATGCCCGCCGCTGACAAATGCTCTGTCATGTACACTAATGGCGGCTGGTGCATTAAAAATCCGACGGGGCTGCAATGTCCAGCAAGTTCTCAAATTACCTCTGGAGGTGCGGGGTCAAGTGTACCGGTCTCGTCACTTTACTCAGTTCTAAATTATGGGACCGGCTAGTAGAGGATAGTGCTGGCCGCCTATGAGTTCCCCCTCAAATGAATGGTCAGCGGTCTCGCAGTGTGTGTTAGGGCCTTCCGTCCGCATTCGATGTTGACCACTAGGTGGTCTGGTGTCTGTGACCCGTTGTCAGCCCGGTAATTAACATCCAGGCGAAGTACCTCCGCCTTTGAAAAAAACCTATTCTACGAACTTTTACTTTACCATTAAAACATAAAAGGGAGATTCGTAAAGTTTATAAAATAGCATATATGTCATACAATGACAACAGTCAAGATTTCATCTGTACGATTGCAGCGACATATTAAATATCATTACGTGGATATAATTGAGATTAAGGGGGTCCAGGACACAAAATTGTTCGTATTTTCGAAAAAAAATGTATTGCATTAAAAATTTTTGCGTTCTTTAACGCTTAAAATGACATTTAAATCATGTTTCTATGTTAATTAGAACAGGAGAAATTATTATTTTTTTGCAACATTCTAATAGTAGCCAAGCGTTGTTTAAACCTGTAAGTGCGTTTTTCAGCATGATGGGTTTTTTTCCCCATTTCTCGTCTTTAAATTGTTATAAATCAAGAACCGTTAAAGATAAAATTTGAAAATTGGAACATGTCTTTTTCAACTAGTTAATTTTGATTCAGTAAATTTGAAAAAAATAATTACTTTTGAAAATATGATTTTTTAAAAATAAGTTACATATTTTTTTGTAATTTTTTATAAATATTTTTATTTTTGTAAATTATTATTTAAAAAAATGGTGAATAATAATTAAAACTTATATTTCTGTTTAATTAAAGGAAAAAAAATTAAATTCGGCAAATAATATTTCGAGTTATAACAATTTTAAATTACCCTACTTTTTTAAAATTTTAAAATTTTAAATTTTTTTAAAAACTTTATGATAAGTTTTATGATGTGATTTTGTTTGCAAATTATATGGTTAACCATTACGAAAAAATTCAAAATTTTAACTTAATAAATAATTTTTTTTTTTAAAATGTGTTCCGGACCCCATTAATTCTGTGTAAAACATAAGTGGGTTTGAGTAAAAATCGTGAAATATATTTATATACCGTTTGTTTTAATACCTTTTATTTGCAGTTCATATATATATGAATAAAATTCAATAATAGGTATAAATAACCGATGATTCACGTGCATGATTTTAATTATCTTTTTATCTGTGCTTTGCTTTTGAATTTCTTGAATTTTCATTTCTACCAAAACATTAAAAATACAGTGAATAACCTTTTATTAATATAAGGGGAGCTAATACAGCTAGACATCTGTATTACATTATCTGAATTACATTTACCTTTTACGTGGTAGTCTGTTTATTTTCTTCCTGTTCTTCTAAAACCACTTTTAAATTAGCACAAGACGCATTTCCTGAGCACTGCAGCTATTTACACTCCTAAAAAATTAATTTGGTAAAATTTTTGATACATTCGATTTCCTTCATAAACATGGCTTACATAGAAATTAATTTTTTAAAGGAAGAGCCTCATTGATTTGATAAACGAAAAATAATTTTCTTAATTTATAAATTTATGTTCCTGAATGGAATTCATTTCTTAAAGCCAAAAATATACCCAGTAAAAAATTTTACAGCTGTAAATTAAACGTAATTTAAATTTATGCATTGGCCTTTCACTCTTTAGGTAGAAAATTGCATAGATTTCTTACGATTTTAAGCACTCATAAATTGCTAATGTTATTGTTGCTAAGCTCTAAGGTTAGAACATGCAAGGTCAGGTCCATGAGACTCTGTCGTATGGGCAAATGAAATCATAAAGAGTATTTCCTGTTGAAATAAAAAAATATATAATGATATAAATGATTATAATATAGTTTGATAATAATGATTTACTCATGAAGTGTATCATGAAGTGTATTAAAAAATACTGTAATGTAATACTTGTTTCCTATCCATAAATTAACAAATTTTAATTTGAAAATGGTAGTTTTGTCTAAAGTGAGTAATATCTGCATTCTTACATTTTAGAGTGAATAATGATATGTGGTGTACTTATTTTTAGAGTCTGGTTAATCGTTGAGAATTTTACGAAAGAAAATGTGAAAACAAAAATTTAACTTAGGGTTACGTTCCTAAATAACGGTCCTTCGGAAAGCAAAAATTCAGATGTCCCGCGTCGCGAGTTATAATTTTGTTATAATTTTGGCAGCGTGGCAGTCTGTATCGTTTTGGGCAAGTAGTAAACAGTTAAATAGAAAAGTACCAAAATGCGTCAAAATTTTGACATGCATTTATACAGAGGCTGTTCACACATTTTTTAGACGATGTATATTTTATTCACAAAACTAAATTATATAAAATTCTTGTGTTTTAAATGTTCTATTTGACATCCCTTATTCTGAACTATCTTTCGACACCGCAATTTCCAGGATAATAATGCTTTTTGAAGTGGCAGAAGAGGTATTCTATTCCGTTCCTCCTGAACAGCTTTCCAGAATCCTGTAAGGGTTTTGGGACGACGTTTAGATAATGCAGATTTTAAAAGTTCGAAAGCACAAAAATCCATAGGTGATACATCGGGAGATTTAGTATGGATATCAGTGAAGGGTATGGCCTTGATACCAGTTTTTTGTCCCATTTCTTTTAGGAAATTTACAGTGGATTTTGATGTGTGACTGCTAGCTTTGTCCTGATGGAGTCTCACAGATTGATGGCACTGTGGGTAAAACGATGGTATTTCATTCAGAAAAATTGGCGATAAAATATGTTCCTGATAGCATTTGGAGTTAATCTTGATATTGTTTTCCACTCTCTTTATTTTTAACTTGCCATTATAAGAAAAACCAGCAACAATCATGAATCCCTTAGAAAAACTTTCTTTCGATTCTTTGAACCATGTACTTAAATTTTTTTCTCCCCTTTTATGATAATAAATGGCTCTTTTTTTGTTGCAATCATTTAAATACACCCATGATTCATCTATTGTGACAATTGTTTTCAATTTTTCTTTGGATAAGTGTTTCTCATATAGAATTCTGCAGCGTGTCCTGCGTTCAGCGATATGATTTGGAAGAAGACGATGCACATTGCGTTTTTTCGCTTTCTTAAGATTTAAATCAACGTTTATCATTTTGTTTACAGTGGACACCGAGCATTTTAATGATTTTGCAACTGTCCTTTGACTAGGGGGATTTTCTTTTAACATTAAATAACGTACATTTGCAATAGTCGAAGATGTCCGTTTTTTCCTTGAATTCTTGTTTGGAATTTTTGTCCCAATTGAGGCTCCAATTTGACGTTTTTTTTTCCTTTCTTGTTGACGATATTACCTATCGACGCTTTAGACATCACAAAACCATGACTCTCACATCGTTTTTGGATAACGGAGTATGCATATTTCTCTTCGGAAAGAGCATAAATGTAGCCTTCGAACCACTGCTTTGTTTAAAACGCCATTTTGAATAAAAACAAAACTTTCAAGCTGCAGACAATAATTTTGACTTTTAAAAACATAGTACAATTGCAATTATTTTTTTTCAGCAAACGATTTTTTATTACCGCTTACCAAAATCGTCTAAAAAATGTGCGAACAGCCTCTGTATATATATATATATATATATATATATATATATATATATATATATATATATAAAGAATATTTTTAGAGAAAGGGGAATAGCTAAATAATTTCAAGGGGGCTTCAGAGTAGATCTAATATGTGGCATCAAACATCAATGTTTTTCATATTACAAGACGTGCAACAGATCAAAAAAGGGGAATAACCCGCGTGGAGAATCAAACTTGATAGACAGGAAAAAACCCCGCCCCAGTCACATCTTCGGTGCACTCGTCATAAACGTGTTCTGGAAATTTCTGGGGAAGCTTGAATAGCGAAAAACAAAGAGAATAAGTTTAGACCGGGATTTAGATTCGATGATTATAGACATGCGGTAAATCATTCCGCGATAAAATGGCGAACGCTGGGATGTGCGCAATCTTAGAAAGGTAGTTTCGTGAAGTTGAATGAAATAAAACTTAAGTCAATTGAATAATGTTGTTTTCCTGATTGTGTGGATTATTTCTCTACTACGCCACGAACTGATTCAAGTAAGATGACTGCAAAATTGTGTAAACTAGTGAACGGGAATCAACTCCCGTCATATATATATATATATATATATATATATATATATATATATATATATATATATATACACACAAAAGAGGTAAGCAACGAAACTACCGCGGGTTATTAAGGTGACTGCCTACGTTGAAAATGCCATTTTTGACTATTTTGATCAATTTAATTTTTTGCAAGAATCTTGTAATTCAATCTTTTCTCTTTTCAAAACAGTTTTGATTTTCATTCTACGTCAAAAAGAAGCAGAGTTATAGCTATTTTAAAAAACATCGTCTAATACAAAATTTAAGTGACAAATAATTTTAAATGCGACCATTTTTTGACCATTTTGGTCAATTTTATTTTTTGCAAGAATCTTGAAATTCAATCTTTTCTCTTTTCAAAACCGCTTAGATTTTCATTCTACATCAATTAGAAGCAGAGTTATAGCTATTTTAAAAAACATCGTCTAATACAAAATTGAAGTGACAAACAACTTTAAAGGCGTTTTTCTCAGAATTATGTTTTTTAGCAAAAATCTCTACCGTTATCATGATATTTCAGATAATAATGCATATAATTTGATAAAATTTTCAGGAAATGTTTTAGATGCTATTGTTAATGAAATGACGTACAATAATTGATGTATAATAAATAGTTTTTTGTTTGGGGCTGTTTTTATAAGGAAAGGGATGACGAATTGGGGAAAATTTTCATATTGGAACATAAAATTGTCTGTATTATTTTTGCATTTCAAAATTTCTCTTAGATTGTAGGTCATTTTGAAGATAACTGTTATATGTATCATGTGTGAGAAGGAAATTAAAATAGTAGCATTAGAATTTTGTTCAGAGTGATAAGCGTTTTAGCTAAATTTCATTAAAAATTACTTCAAATTGATCAATTTATAAAAAAGTATGGTGTTTACAGGAAAATTTTTTTTTATTTTTTATTTTTAAATGCTGTTTTACCATATGAGACCAAAAAATTCTTAAAAAAACAATTTTTTTTAAAAATTGGCTCCGAACGTAGGCAGTCACCTTAAAGTAGGATTACTGTTAATAACCGGCGGTAGTTTCGATAAAAGAGACTACCTGAATTTTTATTTTTTTCTTCAGCATGATTACCGTGATTATATAACACTAATGTGCGTGATATTATTAGGCATTTAATTCAGCTGTACTCGTACATACAGTAATTTATTCTAAATGTTTAGTTATTTCTAAAATCATTAATGAAGAAACCTAATACGAATGTTTAATTTGTATTATAACATAATGAATACGGGAAATAAATTTATCTTAGTATTTACTTCCGAAAACTTGTTTTAAAACGATATTAATTCTTAAGATAATATATATGTAATTTTTTGTCATAAAATTCCGTTTCTTTTTAACTACCTGTTTTCAAAATACTCACAGTTTAGAAGAACAGTACTCATCAAGAATCGAAACATGTTAAGCGTAATGGAAGTTGTGATATCAAATATTAACTTTTCTGCCTCAATATATTTTCCTTTCATTTTATCTTAATTCAAATGTTATTGTAACTAACATTGGAACCTACACGCCTAACAAAAAAGCAACTTAATTACGAAACGTATTTTTGAATAAAATTTCTGGTGGACCAGTTTTAAGCAAAGATACGTATATGAAATAATCCCCAGAAAAATCTGAAGCCAGTATTTGTTCAATGCAATGCCTAATGTATTTCAGACTAAGCTTATAGTCTTCGGAAAATAATTGATATTCCTGCTTGAAGAGAGATTAGGTATTCATGGAAATGAGAAAGAACAGCACATTCTCAATTACTTTCTAGAATAGAAGAAATTGATTTTAATTACGCATCGATGAAGAAGTCTAATACATAATTTAGTCGGAAAATAATTAATCTTTTAATGAACCTTTAGAGTTATTTTTTTGCAATTAAATCCTTCTTCCATATTTAATATTATAGAGAAAATTCTTTCTGGATCTTTGGATTTGAGTTATTTCTTGCGGTCCACAGATTTCTATGAACTGAATATATTTTTTTCGGCTTCAAAAGAAATAATTAAAACTCCCTTTATAATTTTTCCTCTTCAAGTTGGAGTATTAAAGTTAATAAAGTAGGTGCTTAAATTGTAATGTAATGTATATATATATATATATATATATATATATATATATATAAATTTATTTACTTATTTATTTATTATATATACAAATTGTACGACAAATTTAATCTAATGTGAATAACTAATTTTTTTCCCGCAGTACGCAAAGTTTAATAAATGTCACCAGGATTCTAAATACGTCAAAGCTTGGCAATTTTTAATAAATATTAGGTATGATACACTCGAGATTGAATTTAAAGCAATTTTTCTTTTCACCAAAGGACAGCATTTCAAATTTTTTTCATGTTCTTTAAAAGTGAAATTTGTAAATTTTATATGACCTCTTCATTTATCTCATTCACACATGAGTAACACTTCAAATGTTAGAGACAAAATAAATAAATACAGAAATATCTGAAGTTTTAACAATGGGAAATTTTTTGATTAAAATGTCGAAGAAGTTAATTCTTTTCTAGGATTGATTATTTGGAGCCTTAGCATCGTTTATTTCATGCAAATTTTTGTACCGAGGATAACCATTTATATAATATAAATATCATCTGCGAATCTTCTTACCGTTGAATATCCTTTCACGGCAAAATTAACTTAGCGGTTTTCAGATATTGCTTACATTCATTTGAAATTGTTTATGGTCGTACCAAAGGACTATAGGAAAAATGTGTTGAAATGCGTTCCCTAGGCCTTGCTTTCTAACACAGATATTTCTGATTATGCCATCGGAGATCGAATGTACGTCGAATTGTGAAAATGGTGTGAGCTGATTGGACGGCTCCAGGATCATCCAGCTTGCTTCACTTAAGTGAGGCAGCTACTAGTACGGTGAGAATTTGGGTGGGTGAAGACTTTGGCTGCCGTTAAGCTGGATTTCCATTGGCAGTTAGGAGTAGAAGGAAAGAAAGTGGTTGGTTAGTAAGGAAACAATAGATTCAGGGTTCATGATCCGTGAGTTCCATCATTATAGCGTGGAGCCTCTCCACGAGAGGATCTTCTCCAATAATTACGAGAGTTTTAATACTAGTGCTATAGTGGAAAACAAATGAATGAGAGAAGGATGTTTAATGATAGAACACGGGATTTTTATATACTTTTTTTATTTTTTAAATGTTTTTTGCAGTGGCAAAGCCAAGTATTGTTTTTATGTTGTTTACATAATAACATAAGTTCCTATGGTTGAATATATCAAAATAATTAATAGAAATAAAAGTGATCATAAATGGCTAAAAAGTGTGGTCATAGCTTGATGACAATCCTAACTTAAACCTGATGTACGACATGCATCATTATCTGCTTAAAAACTGAGCATTGTGGTCGCGATTCGGAATATAGTGCTGATAGATAAGAGTAGGTAGAGTAGATAGATATGAGTAGATTAATTGAAGGCCTTATTTGAATAGTGGTTGAACCCCAGTTTTTAAAAATATGGAGGTAGCCTCACTTTCATGTTCATGCAAGTCATTTCTATCTTATTTTTCAACTGGTACACTTCCAGCTTATTTCTACTGCCAACAGAAGACATTACAAATCAGACTTCAGCAGTCATTTCTCAGCACTGATTAGACTTTAAGGCTCTGTATCTCAAAATGCACAAGAATGGAGTTGGGCCACTATTCAAATAAGGCCTTCAATCATTTTCTGGCCATTTCGTCAGGGATTATGGCGGAAAAATCTACAGCGCATGTTTTATCGCCATCTCATGCTTATACACATGTCACGCCCCAAAAGAGGCAATGACATCCTACGTGACCTCCTGTTATAGTACTTTCATTTTTATTAATTTTCTGAGCTGTTTAATAATTTTGACCCATGTTGCTTGCCTTTCAACACTTTCAGGTGTTCACAGAAAGAGGCTAGGGATTTTTTCCTCTTTCTGAAGAATAATTTATCGAGAATCATTGTTGCATTCAAGACAGCCTACAATATTTCTACCTCTAATTATTTCCATCCAGTCTTTTAAGAACTTTTTAATTCTATTAAAAAAGAAAGTTTTATATAACTCAGATTTGTGATATTTCCTTACTATAACAATTCCTGATTATTTCTAAATATACTAAGCTCAGATTTTTTCACTTGTTTGCTTAAAAATTATACTAAGATAAACGGATATCTAATATTTCTATGAGATATAATTCCCTTTAGGTAGAACGTCATGTTATTAATTTGCCATATTATTGTGTAATGTAATAAGAACAGTTAATTGAAAGTAATAGCAATTAGCTAATTGAATAAGTACATTCAAGTCAAAATTTAATATTATATTATCAGTGAAAATTTCACTAATAATCAATAAGTAACGCCACATGTATGTTTTATATTTTGCATTGCCAAAAATACTGTTTTTTTGCATTCAAACGTGTGCATATTTTTGTTTCAGAGAGTAGAGAAATTGTCTTAAAACCGTGTAGTTGCAATTGTTGAAAGTAATATGCATTGAATATTCTAAACCTTTAAATTAAATTAAATAATGTGTAATATAGAAATGAATTATATAATTAATATTTCCTTAAATTATCAACTATTTCAATAAGCTATTTCTGTTTAAACTGTCTAAACAGTCACTAATTCAATAAAAGAATCCTTTCTAAACTGTCTAAACTGTCACTAATTGAAGAAACAGATATATTTTCTTTGATTTACAAAAGATATCTACTTAAGAGGTAGTAAGAAAAAACTATGTAGAGCTCATTCCGATATATTCCAATAAAAATACAAAATATCTAATAAAAATATTTCCTGTCACTAATTTTAAGCCACAGGAAAAGCAAAACATGATTTTTCCTATTAAGATGAGTTGAATTTGGTATTTTTCTGTGAAAACTATCATTTTGATGATATCACGCATTTAGAATTATACTATATAATAAAAATTGTAAAATAGAAGTACTTAACTTCTTACATTTGTATGCAATCTAGGTCTCTTATCTATAACAGTTATGACATGTTCTGCAATGTCGCATGGACGTTTTGTCTTTTAATATTTTATATCCAAAAGAAGTACCTTAAAGTTCAATAATGATAATAAAAGAAACACTACTTCCTCAACTCCATTTAAATTTCTGTGTAATTGATAATTTCTAACTGTGAGTCTACTTATCGTATTGTAAGGTAATCAATGTAAAAACTTGACCTGTAAATAATTGTTAAAAGGATTTTGTCATTTGGCTTAACGTTGTGAATTAAATATAATATGAGGAGCAGCTATCAAATACCACAGATATATAGTCACTAGCTTTACGGCGTGTGGCACGCTAGAAGCCGAAGACCAAATAATGATAATCGATGAGAATCCCTAAAGAAAAGGATATTTCCTTTAGGACATCATTCTCCTTCGATAGGTCATGAGATAACATCGATTGTTGGTTGTCTGGTGTCTGCGATTTAGCTATACTAAACCGTATCAAAAATTGTGGCGTTAACGTGCCTCTGTTTTCTACTGAAACAGTCACTCTGATCGTTATGATCTGAGGAATGTGATGATGATCAGTGAAATCCAACTTGATTGAAGTTTATAAATTACGTATTAAAGTACGATTAAAAATTGTGAACAAACTACTAAATTAAATATCCACGCATGATGATCTCGTTCACCCTGTGAAATTTCTGATAGCCTTTTGAAAGCTTTCACAAAACACTTATAATCAATGTGTTTATCGATACTTTTAAACTTAGATATTCTCAATGATGTAAGAATTTTTGTTGCAGGAAGAGGCGTTTATTGAACGCTACCTTAACTAACACTTAAACCTGGTAAGGGCATCTGATTTGTTGAATTGGATAGCTATGTTTGGTACGTAAGACTGCTATTGCAGAGAAAAACAAAAGCCATATTGAATTTGCAGAAAAAAATCAAAGGAAGGAACAAACAAACATTTATTTAGTTCTATGTCATTGCTGACTGACCAGAAAAGTTTCAATTCTACAAGCATTTACACATTAACATGAAAATTGGGTTGTAAAGGTCTGTTTTTCTCTATATACAGGGTTCTCCAATAATAAAATGGTCAATTGCATTATCTTGCACGAAAAGCATGGTTTCCTCAAGGGTGACTTTGTTTAATATCTCTAAAGTAGTGATTCTCAACCTTTCCTCACGGTGCACTTTTAATAATCTTAAAATTTGGACGCACACTAACAATGACAAATTTTAAAAGAATTTTACTTGGATAATTGATTGATGTACCTATAATATATATTGTAAAAATAGCATATGACATAATTTTCATTGAAATATAAAATTAAATTTCATTACAAAGTAAACAAAATGTTTATTTATCTACTAATTGCATTTGATGCGTGTAATAAACGGGATGTGAATACGCGAAATCTAAATTGGTCGGACCACACAGCCGGTATTGTGAGCAGAATTTATGACGCCTCATGGCGCCTGTGAGCAGAGCGTCGGCAGTGCACAATTACACGGGCAATTGGGCCATAAAATAAGTAAGAGGACAGCGGCCATAAATCGAAGACCAAAGATTGGGAAGCTGGGACATGGGGAGTTGAGAAATTTCCCAGACGAGGAGAGGCACCCAACATAATTAAAAATGCAAATCATAAAACATGAGCCGGCCTGTGAACTAGGTGGCTCAACCCCCAGCACGTCAAGAGGCGGGGCGGGCGAATAGGAGGCCAAAAGGACAAGAGCCAATCACGGAAAAGAAAAGAAATATATATACATGGTGAGAAGCTTTTTTAAGAGGGAGCCCCATGACTTAAACTAAATGAACAAGAAATGACTGAGCCACCGCTTGGACAACGAAATTACGAACGACAGAATATCGCATGCGAGAGTGAGCCATACGAAAGGAAGAAAAAGAGACGAAGTAAGCTGCTGCGTGAATTAGAAGCATCCCGAGGCAACGCCATTGATGAATCCACGAGAGTACATAAGAAATATAACGCAAATATATATAACTACGGCGTGGCGATGAAAGTATGCTGAAATACCAACGAGTAACCAACGAGTAAACACTACCGGAGCGGGATTTGATACAAGGTGCTATGATGAAGACGTCGATGACCAACATCCAGTGCTGACTGACCCGTGAAACAACATAAGAGAAACATCGCAACCCAGTGTTCGAGATCCATCCCGAGTTATCATCGATCATTGACTTTTTAGTATCAATACGGAACTCTTTCGACGAACTCAGTGCACAGTGACTGTTAAGCATTACCGAATTTAGGTGTGCTGGTGTTGCAACGTGAGTACGCGACAGTGCCGACAACCAATGTGTGAACAACGAACGTTAATTGCCCACATCGATCTGTTCAGACGGACCTAGTGTACCCGGACTATCGAGTATCACCAAACCTTATGTGCGCTAGTGGTGTAGCGAAACTAAGCAACCGTGCCGGCAACCCGCGGGTGAGCATTTAATTAATTATATCTATTTCACATCCCGTTATTACATATCGCCTCTTAACCCACAAGGGTCGGCTTGCTTTATTTGTGAAGATGAAATGTTTATAAATATAATTGAATGTATCATATTGGATGATTCTGTGTTTAGCACGAAGCTGTATAAGGAATCTGTAAATACATGTGTGTAAATAAAATTGTAGATATGTAACCTGTGTGCAGTTCCTGAGAGTTGTAACCCTTTCATTGGTATGTGTTGAAACAGCTTTGGTCGCGATGCGACATTAGTTAATAGCTATACGTTCACAGTCTGATAACCCCACCTGGGTTATTAGAATGCGAAATTTGAGCTGTTTGTTTATTGAAAACTTCATTTACATTGGGACGTTTAAATGATACGCGCTACTCTCATTTCGTTTTCGTTTTCGTTTTTATGTTGGTCAACGCCGAAAATCCAAATTTGCACAAATAAGATGTGGAAAATTTGAATAACACATTTAAAGATTTTTGTGATATTGTCGTATAATCGTATCTAAGATTAAACCAGAGCGAATTAATTGATTATTCTAAATGTTTTGAAATTAAATGTCGGTTATTACACACCGAAATTAGTTCTTGCTCTTCTTTCAAAATTAATTAATACACCGACGTGTCGTTTATCATAAATGGATTTCGAATCCAGTCATTTTTCTTAATTTGAAAAGTAATGTACAAATCTTTGTACTAGTATTATCAAATGATCAATAACTATTTCATAAATCATTTTATAACACTCTTTTGGAACTGACTCAAATTTTTCTAAACTACCTTTTTGTGCTTTGTTCTTCCATATTTTTTTTTTTGAAATCCCAAAAATTTATCAGTTGAGTACATTTTCTTTCTGCCCTTGCATACTTGTATTTATGTTCTTAAAAATAGCAAAAATATCAGATAAGTGAGCTAACATAGCACACCATATTTTGTCCTCCAAAAAATCAACAAAATCATTATCCTGTTAAAAAATATTTTTATCTTGTTTTTTATTTTTTATTTTATATTTTTCTAATTCAATCACACGAGATCAAAATTTCCCTCTGGACAACCACCTAACTTCCATGTGCAGGAACAACCATTCGCATTTAGACTCCATAACTTGGCATAATTTATTAAATAGGCAATTTTTATGGTCTTTATTTTATATAATTAATTATTTAAACACATTGTCCCAGCACTATTTTCAATCCTGATGGGATGAGTACAAAGAGAAACGGTAACGTTTGCTTTTTCTTTAACGTCTTGTGCACATTTTCCCGTTGAGCCAAGTCGCCAATCGAATACTTCGCCCCCCACTCCAAAAAATTGAATGAAATGAACTGTTCCTTTACTATAGCTACCGCCCAAGCACAGACATGCGTCTGGAGCTTTTCTCGTGGTGGCAGTACAGTATATAGCTTTATTTGGGGGAAATCTAGAACCAGTTCGGAACTATAATAGTCATGCACATTCGATCAGCCAGTTACCACTAGGAAGGTAGAATTGATTGATCTATAGTCGACCTCCCACCAGAAGAGAACTGGCTCTGGTTTTAGTTTCTCGGGGATCTTCTCTTCAGTGGAAGGCAATACTTGTTTGACGTCGCTTATGTATAGACATTCGCTGTGGCGGGACACTAAAGTACCGTGGCACAGTGGTTGAGAATCACTGCTCTAGAGTGTCAGTGAATAAACTGTTTTCTCGGCTTACATATGAAGTTGTCCATTGAATTGTGTAAAGCGGAAGTATTTGCACCAGTATATTTTACCAGCGCATCAAATATCAGGATACTTATTATAAGCGATTTTCAAAGATTCTCGGAGTTAACCAGTTAAAGTGACTCACATAAACTACATCTTTGGCCCCATTTTCCTTTACAATAAAAACAAGAGCTTAAAATTTGGCCGATTTCAGTTGTTCCAACTTGTAAGTTCCAACTTGCGATACGGATTAAAAAAATACCATTTGGATACCACAGGGCGTTCACTGATTAACTTTAATCTTAGATCTTAAGTTCTTAAGATGCTGCACAAGTTTACAGAACGCGGGTTTTTGTGAATACAGAAATACACTGCTGGCCACCCAAATTGCAACACCAAGAAAGACAAGAGATATCACAACAAAATTTATTTTGTAGATAACATGTTGACCAAGTATCAAATGATTAAATTTATAGACTTCTGTGAAGTGTGGTTCCTGCCAAAATCAGTAGCCAGAGTAGCCGCCATTGTTGAAGATCACCGCTGCCACACGCCTCGGCATTGATTCAAAGAGACTTTGGATGAGTTCTTGGGGTACAGCAGACCAAGCAGCTTCCACACGTTGCCAAATTTGATCTGCTGTGGCATCTGGGGATGGAATCTGGATCAATCGTAGAGCAACCATGGACCACATGTTTTCTATCGGCGAAAGATCTAGAGAGCGAGGTGGCCAGGGAAGCAATTCAATCTGGCGATTGACGAAGAACCGTTGGACAATGCGTGCCACGTGTTGTCGCGCATTATCCTGTTGAAATATGGCTGTGGCAATGCGTACTAGAGGTGTGCGAGAGTGATATCCAATATCGCCCCATACCATAATACCCAGTGCAGGACCAGTGTGGCGGTGCATAGCGCAGCTGTTCAGCATCCACTCTTCACGGTGTCTCCAGATTCGAATGCGACCATCGTGGTGTTGCAGACAGAAGCGTGACTCGTCAGTAAAGACAATCTCATTTCTCTGACAGAAGGATGTCTCTGTCGCGATGACAGAAGGATGTCTCTGCCATCGACATCCTTCTGTCATCGCACCATTGGCGGCGGAGACGTCTGTGGTTCTGCGTCAAGGGTAGACAAAGCAATGGAAGTCTTGCGGACAGACCACTCTGCAGTAAACGGCGTCGAATGTTACGCGCAGACACTGGATGATGCGTTACAGACTGCATGTGCTGTGCTATGGTTCGTGATGTGACTGAGCGATCCGTCACTGCCATGCGCACAATTTGCCTGTCATCACGTGAAGTGGTGCGCTGAGGTGGATGCGATCGAACACGCCGGTCCGTCGTACCCTCCTGCATCCAACGATCACATATCCACATTATAGTTGTTTGGTTTCGTCCAACACGACTACCGATTTCCCTGAAAGATAATCCACAATCTCGGTAGGCCACTATCCTTCCTCTGTCGAACTCGGATACTTGATCAAAAGATGATCGCTGTTTTCGACGAGGCATAATTGATCATTTTTTTTGAAAAAACCACAAGAAAAACACAATTGCCGAACTTGAAATCGTCGAAATCTCCAAGCCTTAAATAGCGCTTTGAAGTGGCGCGCGCGTGATGTGCGTCTGCGCTGAAATTCTAATCATTTGCATATCTCACCTCCGCTAATGCATGTTGTAAATTTCATGTTATTTGCATGTTTCCTTCAGGGTGTTGCATTTACAGTGGCCAGCAGTGTAGCTACATTTAAAAAAGAAAATGTGTGTTGGAGAGAATTTGCTTTTGAAGGCGTATAACTCAAGTTAATTTACAGTGTAAGTAAAAGTAAAATATACAAAGACACAAAGTTAAAATTCTAACTGTAAGATTATTCAATATTACTTTAACAAAAACGGGGTGTAAAAAATATTTTTGCTATAAAGTTACTTTTTAAAGTTAGAACTAAAAATTTGTTTCAAAGTAGATGTGTTTTGTGGTTGAATAACCAGATCGTAGCCTCAAGATACGCGAATGGTTTCAGGTTATATCCTTCGGAGTTTGTATAAAACTTTAATTTCCTTTTTCCTTAAACAAAAGTTTTAGTATTCTTTCACTTTTTTCCCCTCAAATCTGATGTGTGTTAAATTGCCTTTATGTTTCAATTCATTCTTATATTGTTTATCTATGCACTTCAGCCTTGCTTTTATGTTATCGACATTGTGTTAAATTTTAGGTATGAGTTCGTTAACCGTAATGAATTTATCATAAGTCATAATATCTATATTTAATATTTAACTTGAAAAAAAAAACACATGTTCTTCTAAATGATGTCTACATTTTATTTTATGCCAAATAAAATAATTACTATCTTATCCATAATCCATAAATTATAAATAATGTGTATTGTGGCTTATTCTTCTTTAATGAAAAATTCTGTAATTGGAAACCGTTGTAACGACTCCCGGACAATAGCAAATTTTTTTGAACGGGGAAATTCCGTGAAGACCAAACAACGCGCGGTTTGAGCATATAATTGATTTAGACGGCTGGGGACAGACGGTTTTGGCGACATAAAGACCGGAAGTGCTACCGACAGCTCGCGGAACACTTCGGCAGCTACTAAAAGGACGTTGCCGATCAGAGGCGCCTAGTCGTCTGGGAACAATAGCTGAAGAAAGAAAGGAGGCGTTTTCCAGACCATTCGAGGACTGTCGGCGAAGGTATATAAAGTCGCAGGAGGCGGGTTAAAGTCATGTCAGTGATTCAGAGATTAAGCTTTTCAGAGTGACGATGGAGCCGGAGACAAGGAGATACTGTCGGGCCTAGATAGACTTCAATGAGCGCAGCGACAACTCAAGTCTGACCTTCCTCGTCGATGCCGTGAACCCACGAATTTAATGTTTTATATATATATATATATATATATATATATATATACATTGGATATAGCCTGTATTTAATAGAGAAAGGCAACGAAAGCATCAAATACAAAATATCTGGCAGTCTTTTATTTAAGGCAAAGTCCTTACACCGTCTTATTATGCCTGTACTGTTTTTAGTCTTTAAAGTTTTTAATTATATTCGTCCAAAACAATTGCCGCCCCTAAAAAATTATCAAATGACAGACATTTTCTTCTTAGAAGCCTTGAATTATCCATTCTTAAACTATGAAATTTTAG
Source organism: Dolomedes plantarius (assembly GCA_907164885.2). NCBI lineage: Eukaryota > Metazoa > Arthropoda > Arachnida > Araneae > Dolomedidae > Dolomedes > Dolomedes plantarius. The sequence continues at coordinate 61,843,973 of OU015496.1, read as the reverse complement.
CATATTTTCAAATCTTTTTTAATTTCTGGTACGCTTTTATCTTCTGAGAGAAGTCGATCTAGAAAGCAACCATACGACTCAATTGCATAAATGACTTGATAAGTAAAAATATATGAATATATTAAAGTTTCTTATTCAATCTGAAAGGTAATTTCGTAACTACATTATATATTTTGAGTTTTTGAATGTACATTTATCTTGTTCAAACGTTTCTAAACGATTGCTTTTCAAACCATTAATCCCTTTACAGATAACATGTAAATTTGAAATATTGGTAATTGCACAATCTATGTTTTTTTACTGTTGAGAATATAATTTATGTGTCATTTACTTATCGATATAAAAAGGGAATCAATTCTGACACTGTCTTTTTAAACAAATTATTTTCCTTCAAATTTTCGTATAATGTTATTCGAGTATCATATCTTTAACGGCTGACGTTCTTTTAAGTATTTAGTTCTTTTTACAGGAAAAGTTTTCGCAACTTTTTTATATATTTCTCCTTCCATCGCCTCTAATTACTGTGAGTTTTGCTTTTCTTATTTTACTTCTTCGATGAAAAATAAACAAGTATAACTATTTTCTGTTAATCCTTTCAATGCGCCCTTTTACATTTTTGTCTCACGCAACGTTTTGTTATATAACAATGCCAGTAAATTCATTCTTCTTTAAAAAATAAAGGGGAAAATGTACTATTTCGAGAACTATATTTTACCTTCAAAGTTTTTTTTAATTTAAAAAAAATGGCAAAATTTTCATGGAATTGCCAGTCTTATTATTATTTTACGGGAAATGCAAATACGGTAAGGTTATTTTATTACTTTATTATTACCAAACTGTTTTATTTTATTGAATATTGAACGAATATAGTAAATTATTTTTTTAAACCTCATTAATGAAGACAGATTTTCCTCTGTGTTATATAACTTGGTAGAAATCAATGCTAAAAGTCATTAATCATTATTGCTGCATGAAATCAATGGCTGTTAACTAACAATGTATGATGCTGTATTCCTATGGTATAACATGATTAACTTTCTAACTAATTTTCTTTATGTTTACTCTCCAATGTCCTGCTTCTTCGCTAATTGACTCATAAAATCTTTCCCTTGCAAGAAAGATGAGGGAATTATGGGTATGTTAGTTTCGTAAATGTGTCATAACTAAGTACAGATAATTTATAGGAGTTTCAATTTAGATAATTCATCTACCTTAGCAGCAGAGAGATTGGTCTTTGCTGGCAGAAGGAACTTGGTATAGGAAGACATGTGTATTCAGCTAAGAATCTATATTTAGTTAAGTGCGTTTGAACCAGGATAGTCTCTGACTCTTCGATAGACCTAGGTTTTGGACCCTTGGCTTGTAATCGGATGACAGTGCGTTACAGTAAGCTAATGTTATATAAAATTAGGGATTGTATAATGAATTATGTACACAACATGAAGAATTTCAGTCGATGTAGCATTAGCTAATGAGTAATTAATGTTAAAAGTTCCTGATATGTGGGACTTGAATAGGTAATTGGCGCAATACTTGAGAGTCCTTCTGTGACTAAAACTCCAGAAATTATTACCATGGCGGTAGTAATTTCTGAAACTGTGGGGTGGTCTATCTAGATCTGGTTGTTACGGAAGTCTAAATTTAGAACACATTCCGAGAGATCTAGATTTATCAACTAAGCTTTCAGACAACTGAGCTTAGGACACGTGGAACCGTGCCTGTTGCTTCGGCCTTGTTGTTTCCAGAAAGACCACAAAAGCATTCCCATTTAATGAATGTGTTTTAGTACCACAGTAGTTGGATTATAGGTCAGCCACATTTCTACACAAATTATACTCAACACATCATTACTAAACGTTGAAAATCATATTAAAAATAGAGAAATACACTTTAAAAAATTACTACTGAACAAAATAAAAAATATGGTTACTCAACAACGTGAAACAAATAATTTCCATCAGGTTTAATTCTATAACTAACAAGCGTAATTAAAAATAAAAATGGCAGAGAGAGATCTAGAGAGATTTCTCAGAATAAACAAATAACGCGTTTATGCGGCCTCGTGCGTAGTAACTATCTAAATCCAAATTTAAACAACTTACTTAACATGCGCAAAAACAAATCAATGTGCTTATGCAGACTCGAGCTTAGTGAGTATCTAAAGCTAGACTTAAACATATCACTGAGCATGCGCATAAATAAATTTTTCATTGTACATTATTGCTAATAAATAGAAACAGCGGTTACAAAACCAAATTGGACACATTTATAGATTAAAATCTTCCGTTTAAGACCAAAATGATGTAAATTGATACAGTTGTTTTCTCTCACGGACTATCTAAAGTAACGGCTTAGCAACTTAAATATATAGATGTCCGTGTCCGATTTCCTACCCTAGGTTCAGAAGTCGATTGTGCCTTATGGAAACCTGAATTCTCTGTTACTACCATGTTTGAGTTAAGCAGATTAGATGTAAGGACTAGAATATGTTAACAAAGATATGAAAAATTTAGAATTCTGATTAGAAATGAAAAATTTAGAACTTTTTTCTTTCAAATTACAGTCCTGTAGATTAGAAAGAACTATCGAGAAAAATTTGAAACAAGGTAAGTGGTAATATATATTTTTGTGTTTATTATTTGAAATCTACGACATATGCTAAGTGTAGAAGAAAGAATAGCCGTGAACACACAAATCCTGTGCACACTGGATGTACAAACATTTTAGATGTTTCTAATTTTATTTTGCCTTTTTGAGAAGAAACTGGAAATAATATTGATTGTATCCTTGCTATGCATATTCATATTAAAATTATTATAATCAACCACTGTCTTGTATAGTAAACATTTAACTAAGATTTTCGGACTTGTATACGTCCTCTTTCATGTACTAATAACTTGAACATTTTCTGGTAAAATCTACATCATTCTGAATACTCAAAGACCAGGCCTAATCATAAAGTCAAGGTAAAATGGTCCCAGAGAACAAATCTCTATTAGGTGAGCTAACGGCTTCTATGTTTTGTAATTCTTTAAGCTAAACTCACTTAGTAATTACTGGATTTTATTTTTAGTTGAAATACTTTTCTTTCATTAAGTAGGATAGGTCCTTAGGTGTTAATGAAATTTTTAATGGGGAAGTAAAAGAGAAAAAATATGAGCTCCAAACCAATTTGTTCTAGCATAAATAACAAAGATATAGTTACCAAGAAATATATTACAAAATAGTGCAATAAATTTTAAGCTATTTTTTATTAAAAGATCAAAGATGTAAATTTTTTTTAAATATAATAAATTTTCAAGAAACGCAATATTTTTTCCCGTAATATTGATTTTTAGCGATATAAAAACTTTTTTTCCTAATTTCTAGATTAATTAATCATTACAAGTTTTCTAAAAGTATTTAATTTTCTTCAGGGCAAGTATATTTTGCAAAAAAAAAAAATAAGTTATTCTTTGATATAACATCGGAAAAAGCAATTATATTTTATTCAACACAGACATTGATTGAATTTAAAAAAAATTAATCATTTACTGAAGTTCGAATTTTTTTCAAGTTTTCTAAATAGTACAAGAAATTTTTTCTTGGTAAAATAAAAGTACTGAAAGACAATAAATCATTTTGTCAGACAATGATTTGACACGCATTATCATGTTGAATAATCAGATAACATTTTGTTTACAGAATAAAAAAAGCGCTAAAGTTTGTGACTCAATTCAAATTTATTTTTCATTAAAAATTAAATATAAAGATTCCTGCTAAGTTATTTTTAAACATTCCTTTATTTGCTGATTTCAAAAAGAATTTTTCTCGTGAATTAATTATTTAGGATGAAAGCATAATTATATGTTTCACTGTGCGAAATAAAAAAATCATTTTTTTCTATAGATAATAGATGTGGGAACATTGTATATTGTATACATTTGTATAGAAACTTATAAATACATTACATTAAACACACTAATTAATTCACATAAAAATATGACATGTTTGTAGATATTTCCCAAAATTTTTAATCAATCTCCTTTTCAAATAGTCGTTTAATCTGGGACTCTTCAGCTCAATTGTATTGAAAAGCAATTTATTAAATGCAAACCAAATACAGTGACAATCAGCAGTGCCGACCATCCACGTATACCAGTGTCCGAGCATTAAAGTAGTGAATTTGTCATTTAACATCTCGTCTGATAAATCGTCTCCAAGGCCAACTAAATTAAATACGTATGATCACACGCAACAACATCTATTTCGAAATTCCCATTATTGAAACATATTCATGTATATACGTTTATGTGTGTTGAAGCTGAAAGGACACAAAGACGAGCAAATTACGAATTCATAGCATATGATTGAACTTTTTCTCCGGTATCCTTAATGTAACGGTTTTTTCCTATATGTAAAGATTTTTAAATTCAACTGTAATATAGTTTACCTCTAGTGCTATTTACTATGCATATATATGCACATGTTTACAATGAAGTTAACTTCAGAACTTTTATTTGTTATTTTTAATATTTCTCTTTCTCACTATTTACACCCCATCACTCATACACTCACACACACACTCGCATATATATATATATATATATATATATATATATATATATATATATATATATAAGAGAGAGAGAGAGAGAGATAGAGAGATATATAAAGGTAGAGATAGAGATAAATACAGAGAGAGCAAGCAGACAATATCTTAACCCTTACGTAGGCTCATCTGTCTTTATACTGTACTCCATCTCATCGGTCTCACAGGCTGCCGTGCTATAAAATTAGGATATTTTCCTATTTTTATAAGTTTTTCGCAGTTATAAGTCATTAATGCAAAACTGCTGCCACCTCTCATTCTTGAAAAGGGTAAATAAAAAATAGATTATTCAACAAAAATTTCAGAATCCGATTCCTCTATCTGTGATAGTGCGAGATAGACAAAATGTCTGGTTCATTGTGAAAGAGGTGGAATTCTTCCAGCCATGCTAGTTACAACAATAATAAAAAGATCTTTGAAATAGAATGCATGAAGACTGGCAGATAATTAATGCTGTTCAAGGCTTATCGGCCATACAGGCAGGCAAAAATTTAAATCTATTCAAGGATAATCAGTCCAAATGACCGACTATATATTACAAAGATTAAATTTACCAACAAAATTCCAGCGGGTGAAAATCTCCCATGTGTTCCGACTGAAGAACTCACAAACCCTCAACAGTCTGGTCACTCCACCCTTCAGAACAGGTGCAATAGCTGTCTCCTAGACCGATGAGCCCACGTAAGGGTTAAATATTAAGCCCTCCCTTCTAGAATTTAAACTCCCTTTCCTTAATCCAATCCTCAGTAATAATAATTTATCGCTTTAAAAACCTTAGCCACAGAACTTCAAATGAATCGCTTGCCTTTGCATTTTTACACGCGTATTTGTACGAATTCAGGGGTGCGTTAGCTTCCTGAGACCCTAAATCTGCTGACCCTGCAAATAATAATCGCATGTCTACCTCGCTCTCTTACGTTTAATGTTGAAAAGTGATATTATTCAGAGCCGATCTTCTGGAATGAACGGATATATTTTCGCTCTAATAAACGATGTACTAAGAAGTTTAGCCCGATTGCATTTAAATCTAATTTTTATTCCTTTTAGACAGAGTCTAGCTCCACCCATGTAAATATGAGCTAGTTTTCCCTTTTCAGGTTATAATTTAGAGACGTGATGTAATTGGGATATATATATATATATATATATATATATATATATATATATATATATATATATATATATATATATATATATATATATATATAAATATATATATGTAACATGGGGCGTACGGCCGTCGGTCATTAAAAAGAAGAATGCCGCAACCCCACATCACCGTCATCTCTGTAGACCCTGGAATGGTAGTCTGTCCGAAATAACCAGTCGTCGACACGAGTGTTTAAGGGTATTTTATCCAGATCACCGACCTATCTGTCGGTATGTATGCGGCAAGAGAAGTTACAAAAAATCCGTCCTACTTCCGGACGTCACGAGTTATATAAACTTTATCTCATCACGTGATTAAAAGGTGTGTCTTAATGGTTGATTGGTTTAAAGTTATTGTTGATGCGCAGAACTGATTTACACTCGTAGTGACGCCACGCAGCTTCTCTTTAGTTAAAAAAGACAGCCATCTTGAATGATTTTGCCTAAGGCTGTAATAATGGAATTTAACGCGAATGCCCAAAGGGAATTAAATGTTTTAAGGGATTAAAAAGGGTTTGTAATTTGGAATAGTAAAGTGAGGAATTAATAGTTTTTAAATGTTAAGAGTGTTGAATTAAGAAATTTCTAGTTTTTAATATTATAGAATATCCCCCCCCCCGTCCGAGAAGAGGCTGACCTATAATGCCTGCATTGGAGGGCAGACTCACTCAGATGAGTGAGAAGATGGGCATTAAAAAATTTGGAATAAGTTAACGAATCAATTTCAATTAAAGTTAAATTGCAAAAAAAAAATTTAAAGATCACGTGATGAGCTGACATAACAACATTATCAAATTTACGGAAAAATATATATAAAAATCACTAAAAAGAAATACACATAATAATAAGATTGAAAATTCTACATAACTATGTTTTTGAAACCTGTTGAATAGGGTGGCCGTTCCCCACACAACAAAATCTCAGAAAAAAAATCAATTAAATTTAATTAAAAAAAGTTATCAAATTTTCACTCTACATCAGTTTTAATTTTGAGTCGACTCACACAAATAATAGAATATAACAATGAAAATATCAAAATCAACAAGCAAACATGTTAAGTAAATGGAATAGAACATGACAATAATAATTTGAAGTTATTGTACTTTCCTCCTCAACTCTCACAACATTGGGGTGAGTCCAAAAAAGTTGTAAGGTACACATGGTAGCTTATGATTCACTGTCCTTGTTATGTTAGCTACAGTATGTTGCTTGAGAAAAGTACAAAACAAATCACAGTTCGATAGGTTCTGTGACCTATCATCTCGCAAGTGCAGAATACACAAAAAAAAAATCACAATTTCTTGGCTTAAATTAAAAAAAAGTTAGTCCTTTGTAGTTGGTTACATAAAATAAAATCACAGTCTTTTTAGTGCTGTGTTATTTCTGCTTCACAAACGTAGAATACATAAACATCACATTATCTCGACTTGTTTACATATAAAGAAAATTAGTTCTTTAGTTACATATTAAAAATCACAGTTTATAATAAAAATCACACTTTCAATAAAAATCACAAGTTTTAATAAAATCACACTTCTAATATATAGACCATATATAAAATTACAGAACATATACTTTGTTAATCAAATAACTCAATCTTGTACGAGTTCTCAGTATATCTATCCTTTTCTATTATATCTAGTTTTCATATTTCTATTTTCTTATTACTCTCATTTTAATATTCATTTGTTATTCCTACAATATTTACTTGTTCAAAAAAAATCTCTTTTTAATATTCTGTATATTTCTTATTATTATCATTTCATCATTCCTTATATTCATTTTTTTTCCAATAATACTTATTCATTCCAAAATTCTATTCAATATTCTTTAGTTATACTTATTCATATTTATTCTAACTTTATTTATTCTCAATACTTTTCACTTTATTTTCAAATTATTTATTTACTATTCATTTGTGTACACTTATTTTAATTCTACGTGGATATCCAATTTTTGTGTTGAAGGTACCTTGTTGTATGTGTGTTACCCAAACTCTTAGTTACAAATTCTTTAATTCTATCTCTAAGTAGTGAGGGGTTGTGTTTATGTTTGTGTAACAAGTGGGTTTTCTTTCTCCCTATTGTTCTCTGACTAATAAGGAGGAAGAGTCTTTTTAGCCGTACAGTGGACTAACCGTGAATCTCCGACAGAATATGACTGCGTTGAAAAACAGCATCTTGCATAGTACAAAGATGGAGAAAAAGGAAAAGGTGCAGTTGTCATACCTGTGGGAGTTTAATATATAGAAATGGGAGGACAAAAGGAGTGGCCATCCCAGACCTGTTTTAGTCATTACTCAAGCATATGATCTTCAGCACTTTAAGTGACTGAGTTGATGAATTAAAAACAAATAGCAAAAAAAATTAATAAGATCTTAAACAGTTGGGACGACATCCAACGCGCTTGTAGAGGTGGGTGATAGGAAAGTGTTTTTCAAGAAATAGAAAATTTACTGAAAGGTTAAAGAAGTATAGTTGTCATAGTCGGTGTTTAAATTGAGATCCAAAAAAAATTCACATATAATAGTATTCTTAAGAAGAAAGTTTAAGTTGGACAGTTTTTTTTTTTTTTTTTATATCTTTAGTAGGACAACACATAATTAATTATATCAATTAAAAAAAGTTTAATGATGTTAAGCATCACATAGAAAATAAAAAAAAATGGATCTAATGTTTGTCATTATTCGTGGTGTAGTTTTAACTTCTCTGGTGAATTATAATATCTTAATCTGCAAGCATGGACAATTTCAGAATCTCGTTTAGTGTGAAAATTTGGTTTATCAATTTTATATTCAATAGAATTCAAAATACACAACATATGAAAGTATTAAACACACACTTATAAAATATTTCTAATACTAATAATAATAATAATACCTCAATATTCTCTATCAATTGCCATAATTTAATGTTAACGTCCAAATTTCAATTTCGAAACTATTATTCTATCAATTGACACAAATAATCAAAATTCTTTTACCAATACCCATCTCAGTTTTATTAAGTTAACCATGAAATCGATAAACCAAAATTAATTTTTCTTTTCTTATATCACATTTCGGTATGAATCATCGTTGTATACTTTCGATATTTTCTAATTTGTAGTCAATATTTTATAAACACATATCTCATTATAATATTCTGTTTTCTATTTATTTATTTTCTTCTTAACTAAGTTTCATCAACATGTACTCACGAAGGTTCAAAACCAAATGTAATATTTCAATATACCAAATAAAATACTTAAATTCTTAAAACACTTATAATCTCTATATATAGTAAATATTCATCTGGCTAGCAATGAAATTTAAATACACAAAACTTAAATTTAATCCTTCACTTGAAATCAAACCCCGAAATCAAAACCAAATTTATAACGGACGAGAAAACAGAAGTACATCATGATTAAAAATAACTGAAAACATTTTTAAAATATATACGATTCATGTTTACGACAACATCCTATGGGATGTTGTCGCAGCAGGTGAGATAATTCTGCCGTCTTTTTATGTAACATGGGGCGTACGGCCGTCGGTCATTAAAAAGAAGAATGCCGCAACCCCACATCACCGTCATCTCTGTAGACCCTGGAATGGTAGTCTGTCCGAAATAACCAGTCGTCGACACGAGTGTTTAAGGGTATTTTATTGAGATCACCGACCGATCCGTCGGTATGTATGCGGCAAGAGAAGTAACAAATCATCCGTCCTACTTCCGGACGTCACGAGTTATATAAACTTTATCTCATCACGTGATCAAAAGGTGTGTCTTAATGGTTGATTGGTTTAA
>OU015496.1:61737966-61834342 GCA_907164885.2 Dolomedes plantarius | reverse complement strand
TATACAATATACAATGTTCCCAAATCGGTTCCAGTCTTGCTGGAAAACTCTATTACCGTGCGGATAACAGAACAGCATAAACGGATGGAGGTGATCACCCAGCAACTCTACGTACCGAATTGCATTGAGGGAGGTTGGTACACGCACCAAAAATCCCAAACTGGGCCACGAAAAAACACCCCAGACCATGATTGAGCCACCATGCCCTTGTACAGTTCCAGCCAGGAATGCAGGATCCATGGCTTCATGAGCCTGACGCCATATTTTCAGCCTCCCGTTGGCGTTAAGTAGTCGGAATCGAGAGTCATGACTCCATTCTACTCGTTTCCTGTCCTCTACACTCCAGTCTCTGTGCTCTCTTGCCCAGGCAAGATTAGCAGCCCGATGGCGAGTATAGAGCAATGGTACTCTCGTAGGTCGACGGCTCCCGAAACCCATACGGTGAAGCGAGCGTTGCACAGTCCGATTACTGACTGTACGACTGGCACCGTCATTAAACTGGGTGGTAATTTGAGCTAATGTTTTGCTTTCGCTGGCTACGTACAATACGCCTGAGCCGTCTCTCACCACGCACTGTCAAGGCTAATTGTCCTTTGCAGTTTGCCCGATCGCTATTTTTTTTCCACCATCCATGTATTCTTGGTATACTCTTGACACTGTCGACCTTGAAAATCCTAGCTGTCTGACGATTTCGGAAATTGAATGCCCCATGCGTCGCGCACCTACGATTTGTCCGCGATCGAAGGCGCCCAAATCAGGCAGTTTACCCACACTGGCAATTCCAACAACTAATTCAGAACAACCACAGTAAGCGCTATATTTGCAGTTATCACAGCGCCCTCACTTGCGCATACATGATGCGCAGCGCTACACAATTTGCATATGCTTTGCTATCCCTAATTCAGTGGCACTTCAGTGTATATATATTTATATGTATATATGTATGTATATATGAAATTAAAATAATGTCGTCGGTAACGATAAGTAATTTTGATAATTTTAATATTTTCAGTTAATGCAGATGAAATTAGTGTATTTATTAAAATATGCAATGATAATTTATTTGAGACGTGATTTGAAAACAGATCTTTACTATGTGTAAAGAAAACTGTAAACGCAAAATTGTCATGCAAAAATTTGAAAGTACATTTCATTTTAGAGGAAATGTATAAAATATTACGATCGCTATACATTTAACGAACTCTTTTTAAAGAATTTGACCTAATAAATCCAAAACTTATATTTTTACTTCAAGACTATTCAACTTCCTGCAATGAAAGTGGGTATATGTATATGTATTTTTTTATTCTCTGTAGAATTTTTTATACTGCATCCACGTTTTAAACTGAATCAATTACATGAAAATACCACAGAATTTCGTTATCTAGTAATAGAGTTTTCTCTTAAACACATACCTAAATGCTCTAGCAGATCATGTATTTTAAAATTTCCTTTAAAAAAAGTAACATTTTCACTCTCCTCCCACCATATATTCGTCAGCATTCGACGAAGATGATATGTAGTCTCAGCGCCAAACTGCAAAAAATATTAAGCAGACCCGAAAAGCCATGGAAAAGTGATAAATAAATTTTTAGTACGAAAGTCTGCGAGCAAAATATTTCCTTTATGTAGACGGAAAAGAGTATAATGAAAGTTTCCTTTTTTATTTTCAATAACTTACTTTTCTCCACAATTTCTGATATTTTACTTGCTAATGGCGTGGAAAATGCATTTTAGATCCTTCGTAATTTTAATAAAAGGAAAGTTGGAATATAACCCTTAATTATAATATCTACCATATATTAATTATATGCATTTCTTATAAAATATTTTCTAAACCTTTTTGCAAATAAAAAATCCAGAAAGATATAAATATTTCAATATCTTTTTGGATTTTTTATTTCAAATTTCCAATTTATCGTCGTTATTTTTGTTTTTTCTTCAAGTTTTAATTAATTTTTTAAAACACTTTAAACTATAAACACATGCACATAAAGTATAAGTTAACGGTGATGTGTTATTTAAAAAATCCTACGATCGGTCTAAAATGTGGTAAGCTATGAATAGGTATAATCATTTTACATGGTCGCAATATTAAAATTTGCTGACTGTCAAAATATGTCAGTTTTGTACAATATAAAAAAAAATAAATGCAGAACTTAAAAAATTAAATAAATTATTTTTGAACTATGTAAATTGCACACTCATGCATGAAGAATACATAATATATTCTTTTAAAAATCAATATTTTTCCTATATGACATTATATACGAAAGTCCTTTGAAAAGCATGTGCAAAAATAATGAAAGCTATGCTTTTTTTCCATTTTCTTCGTAATATCACTTAAGGTCTATACATTTGGTCCAACAATTTTCAAGTTTTTTTCTAATGTCGTCCAAAAAGTAAGACCTGTCCAACTTTATAAAATAATCGTTTGTATCGCTAATCATTCCATAATTTAATGCAGATCTCTGCCCATCAAGAAATTTTTTCAAATTTTATTACAAGAAGTAATCCTTGCGGGACAAATTAGGAGAATACGGAAGGTGTCGAAAATTTCGTGGGAAAATTCTAGTAGTTTTATCTTTGCCATCGGAGATTTATGAGCCGGGGCATTGTAATAAAGGAAATTAATTTTTTTTCACTAGATGTATACTTTTTATCTTAGTTCCATTATTAAAAGATCCAGTGAAGATAAATTATACTCTCTGATTGCCGTGCCCTTTTAGAAGTGGCCAATCAAGATTATACTATGGGAATCCCCATAGTATAATCTTTAAAATTTGCAGAAAAATTGCTGCAATCTTTCCTGCAAATGGAATCGTTTCCGCTTCCTTGGGTTGAGGTTCACCTTCAACCCGCTGTTTTCACTATCTTTCTTTCATGCTGGTAGTTTCATTACCTGTTATGATACGCCTCATTTTGTTTAACCTGTAGGTTGTTTAACCCTTCAGCAGGCACGTGTGGCACAAAGTGCAAGGTCTCTTTCAACCTTGATTATTCCTTTTGTAATAAGCTTTTATTTACAAATTGAAAATTATAATTAAGTTTTTTATGACAACATATAAAATATTGATAGTATTGAGATATATTTATAATTAGAGGACAATAAATGCAGATACAATAACATTATTTCAAAATCGTCCGGTTTATTGGATCTAAGGAATACTTGCAAATGGATTCCTATTATGCCCAAAAACCTAAAAAAACAATGAGAGAGTCCATCTTCGTGATATGTGGGATACAGTGCAATAGCTGCACATTGAATCGACTACATCAACTCCTGATTTTGTCGTATTGTAGTCCAGTATAATCGCTGGTTTATCACGGTTAAATCACCACTAACAATGAAAGGAAAGGTATAGAAGGGTCATAAAATCATACCTTCATTAGAAAGAGTGTAGCTATTAATAGAAACTGCTTAAAACATTCAACCCTTACATGTAAAAACAAACCATTCAAATTTACAAAAATGTTGCACTTTATACCCGGGCGCGACCGCTGAATAGTTAAACACCACCAAATTGTGCTTCGAAGTTTTGTGCTTCGAGTTTTTCACATACGACCTCATCTTGCCAACAGCTATCTCATATCCAAATGCTCTTGAAAAATATGTACGTACTCCGATGAGATGCCAAAAGCCTGATCAATCTCATGCATTTTTGATCATCTTGCTATCATCTCCTTACCATGGGTTTTTTAAATCATATCTGGCAAACTGACCTGAGCAGGGCAACCAGAGTGTTCAACGATATTTGTGATCATTAGGTTACAATGAAAATCAACAGGCAATTCGTAAATCATGCTAAGCCAAGTTTCAGACTCTCGGTTTTGCATCTTAAATTATAATGTTTTATCAAGACGTGGGACCCCTCTTTCTGCAATATGGGATCTGTTAGAAGAGTAGATTAACTGAAATGGCTGCCAGTCAAGACTAAACATCATATCTCTTTATAAATTCACAAGCGTGCTTCTGAAGCAAGCTAAATGTGATAGTGCCTACAAATTCAGCTAAGTGGTGTCATCTCATCGATTTTTCATGGAGTTATCAAACAACTGTAATACTAGTTATTTATTCTTTTACACACACAATTGAATCGCGCTTTTCAATATATAAAGTATGGACTCAGATTTTTGTTATAAAATAATTATTACTTTTCTTGCAGGTCCTCTTCATGTGTGAAAGAGGACAATGGCTCTCGTATCATATTACAATACCTCGTTTGAGTGCGCATTCAGTCAGTAACAAATTTTTAAAAGTCCACATTATATGTGACAAATTTACATGCACTACCTCCCTGAACATATGCCCTACTACCTTAAGGGAATCATTTAGTCTTGTCATCTCACTATAGCTGAGACTAGCATGAAAAGATTTATCAGGAAGATCGTATTTTTGAGATTTTAGATGGATTGGTTCTGTTTTTGTTCATTTTCTGGATAATGTCCATTGTACGGTTGGTTCCGATCCAACACGATCTATTTTTCGATGAGGTTTTTGGTAGAAATAAGTACAAAATGATTATTTTTGTTGTATAATAACATTTATTGCTACTATTTTGCATGAAATAAAACCCTTTTTGCAAAAAAAAAAATGACCAACGAATTGTAATTTTGTTAAACAAAGAAAATCTCTTTGGCATTTACATAGAATGTTGTATATATTAGGTCTAATATGTAATTTAGTCTACCTAGTTTTAGAAGTTAGTGAAACCAATTTTTCGAGCACAAAATTTTTTAAAATAAAATCTACTGACATTTTTTGCCTTCAAAATCGAAATAAGAAATTTAAAAATCTAACAAAAAATTTAGAAAGTAAGTAGTGATCATGAATAATGTTTTTTTTACAAAGACACTCGTATTTACTTATATCTTTCTATATCTAGTAGGGTGGTCTAGTAGATCTATATGGTAGGGTACCTTGTCAACTCGGCCTCTTGCAATGGCAGGGGAGAGTACGGGAGGGGGAAGTCACACCCTTCGGTCGAATCCGACAGGCAACGTACCGTTAAAGGGTTAATTAACATATCTTTCACCAATAATCCCTCGCATAATTATATATATATATATATATATAATATGCATGCTATAGCTTATGGGAATTTGCTTTTTACCGTTTTGTGAAATATAGGTAAGGAGATTTCGCTTTATAAATATTTATACTTTTCCCAAAAATCTGCATCTTCTTTCAGCGAACCGAAATATGCTGATTTGAGCCTTCAACGAATGTGCTTCATTATCATAAGACGATTTCGCAGGAGGTATTAGTAATCATTCTTCTATAACATGAAATAGCTGTCGCGATATCTATAGCATGGTTTTCGTTTTCCTTTTTCTAACATGTTTGCAATCTGGAACAAGAATCGTTTGTTCAGCATCCTAGTAAATAAAAATCGTATTAAATTACTCCTAATATTATATTTATTGTACATGTATTTTTTTTAAAGAGATGGCTGTATAATGTGCAAAGTATGTTGCGTGTTGGAATTCAGAGCCCTCATTTTTATTTTTAATATTTTTTTTTCAGAACAATTGATCGTCGAAAAGGTGTTGGATTGATAACGTTTTATAAAACTGAAACTGTGTCTGATTATTTTGCTTCAGTGTTTTAGATAGATTTTCTTTGATATCCTACTTTTGAATTTTTAGTATCTGAATTTGAAGGCAGTGTAATATCCGTATATTTATTTATCATAAAATGAAAGCGGAAAGATTTAAGAAAACCTCGTAACCGTAGGGTTTTTAATTGCTGAGAATACAGTGAAATTCCTTTATGGTGGCCAGTGATGGTTCCGAAAAAAAGTGGCTATTTTGAGGGATGGCCGTCTGAAATATGTTTCTTTCATAACATTGGCTCTATTGGAATCTTTAATCTGTTGAGAACAGAATATGGCCTTTTAGAGGGTTGGTTGGTTAGAAAGGTTTCACTGTACGTCTAACGCAAGATCTCAGGGATTCTTTCTGGCTATTAAACATCAAGATATTCGGAAAGTTGATTTTCTCAAGACTTCATGAATTAAAGATGTAGGGCAAATATAGTAAATAATTTTTCTATGTGGTGATGTTTCTATACATTTTATAGGAACTGGAGGGTGATTAATTAGCACGAAAACCCTCTCATATCCGGGTATAATAACTTAAATATTCACAATATGCATCCTTATAGCAGTAATACAAGCCATTAATGCACCTTCAGAGAATTTTATGTTGCCTTGCTTCTAGGTAATTAATGGTTTGGTTTGGTTTGGTTTGGAGCGCTACGGTCAGTTTTTGCTTCACGAGGGCTAATTAGCCTGGGTCCTACTGCTTAAAGCGGATTCAGAACGGATACAAAATTCCATGCAAAGAGTGATACACGAACCCACACATTCTGGTACCGAAAATGGTAATTAATGGACTGGTTAGATTTGTTATTTTAACCGTAAAAGTTAAAACCTTCGGCTTTATTTCCCAATCCATATCACATGATTTATGATGACAGTTCCTAGTTTTAAAATTGATTATTTATGCATATTTTTGTCTGTTTGTGTAATGAGTCAGGATTGGTGTTTATAATTTCTAGAAAATACACAAGTAACACAAGGTAGTTGGGAAATCGTTGGCCAACCGTTTTTTGCATTAGTTAGGGAACAGTTGAATTTGGCTATCGGGGTTATGTTGAAGCAAGAGAATGACACTTCAGGTCCCCCAACGGTTGTCTGATAGTTGGCCCAACCGTTAGGAGAGACGTACAAGTCCCATTTGCAGCTGGGACAAGAACATTTTATAATTATTGTTCCTGCATTAAAATTTTGCAGTTGGCCCACACTTCTTTCTGCAAGTTCTGACAACAGTAACGATTCCCGAACGATGTAACGAGAATTAGGTTTTGGGACAACGATGTGTATTACTTCGATAAAGATTAAGTTGTTCAGTATGATTGGATTCATTATCTTACAAACGTAGTAATTTCATTAGACGTTTCGTTACCCGACTGCATATGGTGTTGTCTTCTTGTGACTGCAACATAAGTATGGCTGTATGCGAATCCACCATTTCACTCTTGGTCATTACTACAAATTATCGCACCAAGTTGACATTCATTAAGAATTCCACTTTTCCTTAGATTCCGATTATAATCAGATGCTAACATGGTGGCAGTGTGTTTAAAAAGACAATACCAGATAAGTGTTTTATCGTCACTCAGCTCCAATCAAGTGCGCTAAAATCTGGTAATTAGTCTTATAATGGCAATTTTAAAAGGTTCCATATTGAGAACATTTTAAATTGCTGCAAATTTTTGTTTATTTACTAATAAAATTTGCTAATGTTTGCAGAAATTAAAAAAGTCCGGTATCGGGCAACCTCTTAATATACGTTTAAAATTGATCCCTAGATCATTTTGTAATTTAACAGGTTGATTATACTGATGATTCAAAGGAACATACCGCACTTACCTTCAAAACTGCTGTCAATAAGTCTTATTACAGCCTTTTATCAACCTCAAACAAGGGCAAACACCTAATAGGATTTTCAATATTTTATCAACATAATGCCATGTCCTATTAGATCTTCAGATTTAGTGTGGTTAATTCGTGTCACGTTCAAGCTTATTGAAAACTACCCTACTCTAACCTTGAAAAATAAATATTTTTAAAGGTTGAGAAAGTAAAAGTAACAGTACTTCAATGCTTTATACGTATCTATGAATGAAGTTACAAATGACAAAATATGCATAGATAAAAGATGATCCATTCCGTTTTCATAATGCAAGGCAAAACGTTTTGCGAATTACAATTAGTTTGATTTTTGTTCAGTTTCGCGAAAAGGTTTAGGGTGAATCGTAACCCCATCCTAGTATCATATATATATATATATATATATATATATATATATATATATATATATATATATACACTCATGGACAAAAAAAATTAGCGCACCAAGAAGGAGTCGTCAAAATGAAACGAAATTTTACATACTTAATGACTACTTTGATATAAGTAAATGATAAGAAAATCAAAGAAAAAGGATAATTTATTTCGGAGAAAAAAGCAAAAGAACGGAGGAGTTAATACTCCATTGGACCCTCTCTAGCGCGAATGCACGATGCGATACGATCGGGCATTGAGTCATACAAGTTCTGGATGATGTCTTGAGACATTTCGTTCCATATTTGCTGTAACCGTGCCTCTAGTTCGTTCAAACTCGTAGGATGCCCAACTCGTCGTCCCAAATGATCCCAGATATGCTCGATTGGAGACAAATCTGGGGATCAGGCAGGCCAAGGAAGGGTAGTAACAGTGCGGAGACAGTCTTGTGACACCCTTGCCGTATGAGGCTGAGCATTGGCTTGTTGAAAAATGGCTCCTGGGAGCCGTTGCATGAGTGGCAACACATGTGGTTGCAGGATTTCATGAACATACCGCTGGGCTGTCATGGTGCCACGGAACAATACTAGGGGTGACCGTGTATTGTAGGCAATGGCACCTCATACCATCACACCAGCTGTGGGAGCGATGTGTCGCTGTACAGCAAAGGCAGGATTGAAGCGTTCACCACGGGCTCTCCACACACGAACACGATTGTCATCACTGCCGAGATTGAATCTGGATTCGTCGCTAAAGAAGACCTTGTTCCATTCCGCTGCAGTCCAGTTTCCTCGTGCGCGGCAAAACTCCAAACGGAGGCGTCGATGAGTGGGCGTCAAGGGCAGCACACGTATAGGGCGCCGCGATACCAACTGTCCTTCAGCCAGGCGCCTTCGTATGGTTCGAGAAGACACAAAGGCCCCTAGTGAAGGTGCTACTTGTGCCTGGATGGCGGCCGATGAAGCAGTTGGCTGTACGCGTGCATTTCTTACGATGTGGCAGTCATCTCGACGACTGGTCTGTCGAGGGCGTCCTGAGCCTGGTCTTCGTGTACATGACATCTCTCGGGTCCACTGGTCCCAACACCACTGGTCACAACACAATCAGAGCGGCCTAATTGACGAGCTACTCGCCTAGCTGACCACCCAGCTTCCATCATCCCGACGATTCTCCCCCTCTCAAAATGCGACAACTGCTTATATTGTCTTCGAACACGGCGTAATGGCATGTCTATCTCCGCTCTTCCTTTGTAAATGATTCAGCACACTCAAACAAGCTTTGGTTACCTGTTTTATACTCCACAGAGTACGATGTTGAACACCCTCTACCGGCTATACGTAATGTGCAATCACGCTGCATTTCTAATCATTTGCATATCTCCCCGACATGTACCTTCATTGCAAGTTTCGTTACGATCCCGCTATTATTTCTTGGTGCGCTAATTTTTTTGTCCATGAGTGTATATACACTGCTTGACAATTGCTAAGTAACAGTCACATTTTTTGGAATATTTCATAATATACATTGATTGAAGAAATGAAACTTCGTACATATTTAGTAGAGATACTGCATTATTTATTATGCAAAATGGTACAGATTACGCCACATGTAAAAAGAAGAAAACTAAAAACAAAAAAGATGCTCTTTGGATCATTTCCAAACAGTCACGAAAACTGGGTCTTCCTGCCAGAATAAAACAGTTATGAATACCTTAGTAAGGTGTGTGACCTCCTCGGACACTATTGCACATTTTGGATCTGTTTTTCATGTTGTCTACTAAGTATTGAGGAGTCCTTGGGAGATATTGTCCCATTCCTCTCTCAAGGCGATTTTCAGTTCGTGCATGGTTCGGGAAGGGCAATTTCTTTGAGAAACACGTGTGCCAAGATCATCCCAGGCATGCTCTATAAGATTTAGGTCAGAAGAGTACAGGCCATGTCATACGTTCAATATTTTCACTTTCTAGTGTGTCCGATGCGTCAGCAGTCCTGTGTGGGCACACATTGTCGTCCATAAACAGAACATCTGGACCTACCACACCCCTAAAAAGACGAACATGATCCAGAATAATCTCTCTGCAATACCGCTGCGATGTAACGGTACCTCGCTCAAAGATATGAAGCGGTGTTTTACCATTGTGCATAATGCCTGCCCACACCATCACGCCTTGGCCATACCGATGACGTTCCTGAAAATTCTGTGGTGCATAACGTGTCCCCCTCTCTCTCCACACTAACTGGTGGCCAGAATCACTTGTCACAGTGAAACGGGATTCGTCAGAGAACATCACTCTGGACCACTCTTGCTCACCCCAACCAGTATGTTCCTTACAACAACGTAATCTTTCTCGACGATGGCGTGGTTGAAGTTGGATGCATTGAACAGGCTTCCGTGCATACAAAACAACCGGATTTAATAGCCTAAAAATCGTTCTGGCTGATACATTTGTGCCGATAGCGGTTGCAAGGTCTGCAGCTATCTGACTAGGAGTGAGATGGCTGTTCCTTTTCGCCACTAGGCAAACATATCGATCCTCTTGAGGTGTGATGTTCCTTCCATGACCACCGCCATGCTTTCACATAGCATTTTCACCTTCCGCGGCCTTTTTATATTGCGATATCACACTTTTTTCCACTCCCATTACACTGGCCACAATATTGACACTTTGTCCTGCTTCGAGCAGTCCAACTGCTCGTCCACCATCGTACGCACTCAAATGTTGTCTTGCAAACATTTTGCCCTTAATTATAGCCACACCACACTGATTTTCACAGAAATAACTTCCAAATACCTACGGCACCATTTTCTTCAAACACCTAACACTGCTTGAACTTTCGGATGAATAAAGAGTTTTCGTGCACTGCCTTTTATACAGATAACAGGTCCTGTCCTATTTCGCCCTCTGCATTTCATTTTACAGTGATTAGTCTCCTGTCGGGAACGCCAGTTTCAAAAAACCAGTTGTTCCTATAGATGTTCTCTCTCTCTCTCTCTCTCTCTCTCTCTCTCTCTCTCTATATATATATATATATATATATATATATATATATATATATATATATATATATATATATATATATATATATATATGTAGATATATATATATATATATATATATATATATATATATATATATATATATATATATATATATATATATATATATATATATATATTCAATTTCTTCGAAGAAGAGCTTTTACGTTTTAAAATCATCCAGCAATTCTGGGAGTATTTGCGTATTCTTTATGTTCCAGAATAATACGAAAATAATTCATGCACGGATGGCTTATGCCTATATTAAAAAATATATATAAATAACTTGTTATTGGACTTATATGAAGAAAATATGTAGAATAATTAATTAATTTCGCTGTTTATATATATATATTCAATTTCTTCGAAGAAGAGCTTTTACGTTTTAAAATCATCCAGCAATTCTGGGAGTATTTGCGTATTCTTTATGTTCCAGAATAATACGAAAATAATTCATGCACGGATGGCTTATGCCTATATTAAAAAATATATATAAATAACTTGTTATTGGACTTATATGAAGAAAATATGTAGAATAATTAATTAATTTCGCTGTTTTATTTGTCTACAAATTATGTATATCTTGAGATGTTTAATTAAAATAATAAATTATAATATCTAGAATGCTTAGAAATGCATTTCAATTAATAATTTTAAAATCATAGGTATATCCTTGACCCAAAATCGACATTTCCATTGTATACACAGTTGCGCTATATTGAAATGAATAAAAATGAAGGATAATGAAATATTCAAAACTACTGTGAATTTAATCAAATTTAAATAATTTATGTTTTTAAATACAGGATACCACGTAGAAAATAAAGAAATGTAAAATTTTATATTTGAATAATTCACATAAATTTGATTAAACTTGCACAGTATGTAATGTTAGTCTGTGCTAGGAGAAATGCTAATAAAAAAAAGGAAAAATATATTTTATTCTTATGTTGAAAATTAAAAATCTTCCCCTTGAAAGTTATTGATTAAACTCGTGATTTCTAGAATATCGTGTACTCCACATCCGAAACTTTTAGCCTTATTTAGTTTCATCAGTCCTCTAAAATTCTTCAAGTATAATCATTAGTAAAAAAGTTAAAGTGTTTTCGAGTCACGTTCAGAGGCACTATTTCCTCGAAAGTTTTTTGGTTTACCGTTAGACCAGTGATTAAAAAAGTAGAAAAGTAAAAGTTGTTTATTGTTTCAAAACATGAGAACTAAACAATTAGATTAAACTTATAATATCTTAAAAAGTAAATTAAAGTTGATAAATAAAATTTTCTAAGCCTGAAATCTGGGAAATTAAACTTTGTAAGCATAAAAGTATGACAAATAATGATAAAAAAATTAAAACAATGTGATCGTATAGCATCTTTATTTTAACATAACAACCTCAACCAGTGATGCAATATTTGTTAATGGATGTTTTCAAAACAACAGTAATTTATTTAATACTTAAAATTTGTTTAATTGCATATTTTTACACAAATACACACGGATATTAAACATTCAGGATTTAGTTTAAAAGAGTACAAAGTAGAGAATTTTGTATGGTTCTTCCAAAATTAATTACATACATAACATTAACATTGCATACTGTGTAAGTCATTCAAAACATTACTTACTGTGCAAGTTTAATTAGGTTTATAAGAATTTTTCAAATATAAAAATTTTTATTTTTTCTTTTTTTACTACGCGGTATGCTTTATTTGAAAACATAAATTAATCAAATTTGCTTAAATTCACAGCAGTTTTTACTATCTCATTATCCGTGATATTAATTTCTCGTAATGTAGTGTTAGTCCTTATAATGTTCTTTTGTTATTGTAAACAGTTTTAAAATTGGCATTCGAATACAAAATAAACACATTTCATTAAAACTTCATATTAAACTCGAAAAATATGGATTATAGAAATTTTATCGATCATAAAAAATATCGATTATAGAAATTTGACATTAGCTTAAGATATTAACGTTATTGCAAAAATAATAAATTTTAATATCCAAAATTGTTAGACATACATTTCAAATAATAATTTCAAAATAATATGTATATCCTTGTCCAAAAATTGACATTTTCATTGTATGCAGTGTTGCACTACTTTAAGATGAATTAAAATTAAGGATAATAGGACAGTGAAAACTGTTGGGAATTTAAGCAAATTTAGTTTAAGTTTTTATTTAGAGGATAACGGGCAGTAAATAATGAAACTTAAAATTTTATATTTGGAAAATCCACATAAACCTAATCAAACTTGCATGGTAGGTAATGTTTGTCTGTGCTTGGAGAAATATTTATCAAATAAATGCTAATGAAAAAACAGACAAAATGCATTTTATTCTTATGTTGAGTTGATTTTCCAATACAAGTTTAATTTGAAAGTACAAAAGTTTATTTTGAAAGCAAACAGCTTTGAAGCAAAAATTTTTAGTTTGCAAGAAACTCTTTAATTACATACTTCAATAACTTACCTAAAATCATTGCAAAGTGTCTAAAGACTTTTATCTTTAATATATCTAAAAACTTTACATGGGCGAAATTGGCGATTGGTGGTGCTCTCATTTACACTAAACTCTCTTGTAAAACATATTAGAACTTACAGAAATTGGGAATTGTCTTTAATGTAAAATAATGGAATTGATAACGAAGCCTGCGCTTAAAAAGCAGCATATTTTTATACCTGTTAACAGTGCCGTAATTAGCCATTCTTATGTCCTGGGCAAGAATTTGTATTTGGGAAAATAATAAAACAAATACAGGATTTTGCCCCCCCCCTTGCAAGTGAGCTCTGGGCGAGTGCCCCTGTTGCCATTGCCTAGTTACGGCACTGCCTGTTGATGTAAGTGGGAAGTATTATAGAAGAGAATTAAAGCCTCTAAATCTGTAATATTTTATAATACTTGTTAAATCCAGAAAGGTTATGCAGATGAGTTTCTATGAAATTGGATATTATTTATGCAACACTCTAAATGCGCAGTTATTCAATTATTATTTTTATTTTTAGACAGTAAACTGACATTCCATATAATGTATGCCTGCCATGATAACAATATATTTCAAAAACTCTTAACCGAAAAACAGAATACACTTTCAAAATTATTTCTTAATGTGATTCCTGCCTAGTTTTGGAGCGTATTTATAAATTATAAATATGGCATTATAAATATGGCACCAGAAAAAATAGACGAGTTCAATTAATTAAAAAATGAATACAATTCGAAATATTTCGTAGCACTGATTATGCTAGCCAAGAATTCTGGGATTTTCTGTAAATCATCAAAACCGAAAATGAAAGGAACTATATATATATATATATATATATATATATATATATATATATATATATATATATATATATATATATATATATATATATATATATATATATATATATATATACACTCACACACACTAAGCAGCTTTGAATTCCAGCGTCCGAATAAATTTCAATTTTTATCTTTTTAAATAACTGACAGAGGAAGATACGAAACTTTGTTAATAAAAAATATATATTGGACGAAGTGCGAAATATATTCAACACGGTCTCTCATTTTTCCAGTTACGGACAAACATTTTGTCTATATTCCGAGCTGATTTTTCTCAGTATATTTCCCACGGTGAATCCAAAGATAATTGAATACCGACAGCATAAAATCGTATAAACTGATAGTCTATTTGATGGTAGGAAATATTATATATATTAGAATATGTCATATATATGTCGTTTTGGAAAAAGATTTTGCTGTATCATAATTATATTATTTTTAAAAATAGTATTTACTGCGTAAGTTGATTGTGGTTTGTTAGGCTGACTAATATATCTTGTCAATGCCACATAAATATCAAGTGAAATCTGAAAATTTTTCTTTTTTAAATCAATAAATTTACTATTATGCCAGATGCCCCTGATGCGAGAACTCTGTTAACCATAGCATTGCATCCGCCAGCTTGACGCTGTAACGACTCCCGAACAATAGCGAATATTTTGTGTGTGAAAATTTCGGAAAGACCATCTAAAGCGCGGTTTGTGCACATAATTGATTTAGACGGCTGTAGACAGACAGTCCTGGCAGAATCAAGATCAGAAGTGTCAAGATCAGCAGTCAAGATCAGAAGTGATACTGACAGCTTGCGGAATAGTTTGTCAGCTACAAAAGGAAATTTGTCGACCGGAGGTGCCTAGTCGTCTGAGAACGAAACTGAATAAAGAAAGGCGGCGTTTTCTAGACCTTTCGAGAACTTTCAGTCGCCGAACGAGTATTCATTGCTTGCTGAGAGTCGGTGATTCAGAGATTAAGTTATTCAGAGTGACGCTGGAGACGAAGATAAGGAGATACTGTCGGGCCTAGATAGACTTGAATGAGTGCAGCTAGAACTCAAGGCTGGCCTTACTTGTCGATGCCTTGAACCCATGAATTTAATCTATATATATATATATATATATATATATATATATATATATATATATATATATATATATATATATATATATATATATATATATATATGACGGGCTCGTTACTCACCCATTCCCAGTATGTCGTCTTACATCCAAGCATTACTCCTTAATCTATCTCTACATAATTATTAAAGTTATAGCAGTCAATGAAGTTAAGAGGCCGGTGGCAAAAAACTACAATTAATACATCTAACATCGTTTATTTTCCAAGTAATTTCCTACCTGATTCCATCTGTTAATTTTATCCATAATTCATCAAGCTCCCGCGCGACGCCTGACCGTCTTAATTAAGAATTTCCCACCGTCTGATTAAAACGCTATAGTGTTATAGACCAACTAACGCCATCGCGCATGCGTATGACGTCGCACCGGACATGAGACTGGGGCGGAGCTACAAACTGCCACTCAACTCCAACGAAAATCCCGGGGATTCCCTTTTTCTCCCGATGCATTTCGAACCAAGATATGAGAATAGTGGCTAATTACGCCACGACAATAAATTAATTACTAAGCCCCCTTTAAAATTAGAGTAATAATTATTTCCCCACTAAATCCTTGACTCACACACACACACACACACACACACACATATGTATATATATATATATTGTAAATAGCCTGTATTTAGTCGAGAGATGCAATTGAATCATTAAAAACAAAAAGGCTGGCAATCTTTTGTTTAAGACAAAGTCCTTACAACACGTTAGCCAGTCTGGGTTTGAAAAATTGTTTATATAAATATGTCTCGCGATGGTTTCATCTCAGATAGAAAGTGCATTCTATGGAGTGCACTGCGATATATGATTTTTGTGTTTCTTCTTAATTAAATTTGCTAAAATGATAATAGTCAGTTTGGATTATTGGGCCTTAGAGGTATGCATTTATTAAACGAGGCATATTATTTAAAAAATAAAGGAGGATTATATTTAAATATCCTAAAGTTAAAATAGTAGGTATGGAGATAGATTATGTGTGTAACAGAACAGCTTTTTCTTTTGCTTCAAAAATGTGTAATTTGTATAGGACGAGGCATATCTAAAGCATAAACTTAATAACTCATGTAATACAAATATCGATTATTTGTTATGGATTTGTTCGGATGCTCTTTAAAATTTCAATAAATCTGTTAAAGTACATATCACGCCGAGCACTCCATTAGCTTAGTCAATGTAAACAGAGGACATAAATATGATATGATTTGAAGATTTACATTTGAAATTTCCTTCGAAAAAATACGTATTAATAAAAACACAAAACAGATGTGTTATCTGCAATGTAAATACCTATTTTTATTAAAATATGTTCTAAAAACATTTTTGGGAAAGGAAAACAAAAGGTTTGCTTTTATACAGAAAAAAATGGTAGTCATAGAATTCACAGCTTTGAATCTTAGTTAAGAACAATTTTAAGGAACACTTTATAACATAAATATTTACTTTTCTCTTTAAAGATGATCTATTAAAGGCCTTAAAAATTTAAAGTAATTCTGTTTTTTTTCTAGAATAAGCCAAATAAAAATTCAGAAAATTTTCAGAAATCTTTTGAGTCATCTTAAATTTTCTTCGTTTGGCGAGAAAATAAACAAACTCCGAGAGAATCATGGAACGAATAAACTCAGTTCGAAATGAAAGCAGCGTAGTTCCCGCTTTAAGAGATTATAAAAATTTGATAAAAATAAGTAGTTGTGACATTTTATTTCTTTACAGAATTCTTTGACAAAAATACTTAAAAAGATTTTAATATCTGCAGTTATTTTTCGCAATTTGTATGGGTAATTATGTAAAATAAGAAGTTCCTAGAATATTAATTGTAAATGACACCATCTAAGAAAGGTCTGCTTTTAAACATCGGACTTAGTTATTTGCGTTCAATAATAAATTCGCTTCATTTGCATAAATCAAAATGTTTGGACTAAACTTCTAAATGTATGCCGTTCCGTTTCTATAAATTATTAATTTTCCCCGTTGTCATATCACTCCTTTTACGGAGACACACATTAAAGTGTTTAACAAGTATTTTTGCTTATAGGAATTCTTTTTTTTTTCGAATATTTGAGTTTATGTATTATTAAAACTAATACTTTGGATGAGTCATTTTAAATACGCTTGAAACTGATTAAGAAATGCATATTTGAATGTGTAAACAAAACATTTTTTTAGTTTATACCCGATTAACTGCGAGTTCTCTACTGTAGAATATTTACAAAGGAAAACACAAATGTCGCGAGGATTTTGGATTTCAAGTATTTTAAACTATACCAAATAAAAGGATTGAAAAAACAGAAGCAAGACATATACAAATAGGAAAAAATATTTCTTTTAAATACACCTAAACATATTTCATTAAGTGCATATACATTTGTGATACAAAGTTAAGTTTGACCTTTAAAATGTCTTATGTATAAGCGTAATGTTATATATATATATATATATATATATATATATATATATATATATATATATATATATATATATATATATATATATATATATATATATATATATATATATATATATATATATATATATATATATATATATATATAGTATAACATTGTTCATCAGGCCCTCATTAATCCAGATCTCCGGATTATCCCTATCAAATTTATAGACGTTATTTTTATTTAATGTTCACATTACATAAGAAATTTTAACTATGATAGCAAAAACGTAACTACAAGTACGCGAAATATTCGCCTTTAGTTTGATTCAATGTACAGTTCCTGCATAGATTGTACAATAAATTACGATAATAAAATGCTATTTGTTCAGTTTAAGAGAGCTTTTATTAGATTTACCAATTCTTTGTTAAGAAATGATGGGAAAAGTTATTTTTATATTATTTAATGTCATTTAAACAATTCAATGTAATTTTGTTACAAAACATATTTTTTTGTCGTAATAAACGGTAAGTCTCCTTAGTTAAGGATTTCGTCTTGATTCTTACCCATATTACCCGATTTATCCGAATTGCCTATGGTCCCAATTAGTCCGGATGAACGAGGTTTTACTATATATATATATATATATATATATATATATATATATATATATATATATATATATATATATATATATATATATAAATTTATTTATTTATTTATGTGTGTGTGTGTTAGTTAGTTAGTTAATTGAGCATCGTATATTTGGAGTTAGTACCACCTCGAGTTATACCGAGCCATCCCAAGTGATGAAATTTTGGGAGTGGCTCATGCCCTTCTCCCACTTTAACAAATCTCACGAACATTCCAATGTATAGATTTAACATGTCCTTAAGCGAGGGTGCCGGTCGATGGCCGTGTGGCTAGGGTACTGGCATTCGGTACCATTGTCTGTGGGTTCGAGTTTCACTCTTGGCATGGACGTTTGTAACCGTTCGGAATCGGCTTTAACCCTTTCACTGTATCATTTCGTAATATACCCAGCTGTAACCTGTGGTCCATGTGGACCCCATATTGTAATTTACATATTTTATACGATTTACATCATATGAAAGTTAATTTTTCATTCATTTAATTATCTTCTAAGTAATTAACGATTATTCAGATATTTTCTTAAACAATGTTATTTATAAAACTAAGAGCATAATAATTTTACAATCATATTTACAGATTCGTTCTGCATTTCTAAATTTTCGCTGAACATACCTCACAAATGGTCTTCTGATGTTCAGGGTAACACGTTATATGGCAATTAGTACATTGGGTCTTTACTTTTCTATCCAAAGAACGTGGACATAGCTGGCACTGTACCTTTTTATTTTGCTCTTGAATTCCGCGTCCTGTAGCTGAAGCATGTAGTGTCGGAATTTCAATCCCCAAAGATTTCAATGAATGACGAACTCCAGACAGCAGCGATTGAACGTTCTGACGACTTCTCTGAATGAGGTTATTGACCAGCTCTCTCCCAAGCTCTTTCAGGAACAATCGACGTCAATGGCGCTTCTCAGATTCCCAATCTGGATATATATATATATATTCATCGAGCATGTTGAACCAGAAGACCATAGGCCAACGGCTTATTTTTCGCTTGTATGTGTACAATCTGCATAAATGGTCAAAGTTGTCAACTCCAGATTTTGTTGCGGTGTTATCAGTAATAATATCTGGCTTATTGCCTTTCTACTCAATAACGTTTTTGTCATGATGCATGGAAAATAGCAAAATCACTGTCTTCCCTTTCTTTGGAGTGTAGTTAACTAAAGTCAGTTGTTTATCAAAACAAAAGATAGAAGACTTATCTTCACGCTGGCGATTTGGTATCAATTAGTTTGGGACTTCTTTTTGATTTTTTGGAATTGTTCCAACCACTGTGGTTTTCACATCTAGTAGGTCCTCTGCTAACTGAGTGCTGGTGAAGTAATTGTCCATGGTAACATTGCGTCTTTTGTTCTTTCAAGGGTCAACTAATCACCTGACGAGATCACAAACATTTTTTCCTCCAACTGCAGTACCAAGTTGTCATCCAACATACACTTCTCCTTTCAAAGGAAACGAGGTGGAGGAATGACACCACCAAATTATTTTAATTCCTTACTTTCCGGACTTGCTCGGTATGTACTGTCGAAATCTGCACCGAGCACGAGTTGTCACTAATTGCTCATCGACTGTTAGACCTTTTCTGGACTTGTAATATTTCGCCAGAATTTCGAGAAGCATTTGTCAGACATACCGACAGGCAGCTAGTTTATCTACCTCTAGATTGTGTTTACTTGTTAAACCAACAGAAACGAAACAAACTTTGGAAACGCCGCATAGACATTGTAGCACGAAATATCAGCCTTCCACTGTCCAAAGACCACATTTCTTCTAAACTTTTGGTCGCAGATTTGTACACACCATAGAGTAAGTGTAATCCAATAAAAGCGTGGAGTTCTATTTCATCTGTTCCAGTCCACTTCTCATTTGCCGGATTGGCTTGATTCCAAGTTTCAATCAGTATTTTAGCCCTACTATTAGTCTCTCGGATAATAATGCTGATCATTTGAGATGTTATAAACATTTTTAGTGAATCGAATTTATCTGATACATTCTTGGTGTCTCCTGCTAATCCACTATTCTCCCGTAAAATATTAGCTGCCAAAGTTTGGACTGAATTACGTTTTTCTGTGGTCCACTTACGTCCTGACGGCAATTCAAAAGTATGTGCTTGATTCAACAGATGGGTGATTCGAGCTCTTTTACGAGATATAGATTGTTGGCCATTTTTTTCGTCACTTTCCGATTCACTATCGGTTTCAATGTTCGGATCTTGAATATTCGCGCCACTCTCTTCAGACTCAGATGATTCATCGAAGCTATGTATATCTACATCGTTTTCACTATCACTTTCTTGTATCATGCGTAAAGCATCTTCTATCGAAACTGTTTGTCGCGACATATTGCACCTTCGAATAACAACTCTCAACTGAGAAGCGCGCAACGAGAAAAATGCAAACACCGCAGTCCATCACCTAGCGACATCTGTCGGATTCTGGGAATAACATAGTTGTGAAACAAAAACTTTCAGACCTTGTTATTAATACGTGTTATCAAAAACACGTCATTGTTCCTAGTTATTTTTCATTATTTTTTAATGTGTCCAATAGTTCTCAGACACCCGGCATAACGGTGGGGTCCGTGCGGACCCCAGGTCACAGAAATGTGACATATATGTTTCAAATAAAAAAAAAACCCAACAACCCCTGATATTTATGCAATTACATTTTTACCCCGTGTTACACACATGTTAAGATGAGATGTCACTGGCTTAGACCCCTCAAGGTACGATATATATTTTTTGGCAACTAGTTAAAAGTGCCTGGGGTCCGCGTGGACCCCAGATTACAGTGATAGCGTTAAGCAGTAGGTCCCGCTCTATTTAGCCCTCGTGTAGCCAAAATGGACCATAGCGCTCCCAACCAAACCAAACCTGTTATTAAGCGGGATTATGACTTTCGTGCAGTGTGACTCGTTAACAGAATACTCAAGGTCAAAAGTGATGAAGTTCATTTGAGTGCAGTTAATGGTGAGAGTAATTATGACTCTCTTGTGTAGTATCCTCTGTGGTAGTATCCTCCTTGGGTAGTATCCTCACAGTAGTATCCGCTGCGGGAGTTGTAGAATGCACTGTGCTCTACGTCGGTTGGCTCCGCTTCCACGTGATTCTGGCCGGTAATTGGACCTTGTTCAGGCTAAACGGGTTATGGGTTGGTGACCTAATCTAACTCCCTATGGAGTTAGTTTTATAGGGACAAAAAGACTCTAAATTCCAGAATCTACGGGATTCTCGTATAAGTGGTAGTACACGTACAAACCATGCGTTTCTATCCAAGTAACGCATGCCTTAGGGTGAATAGGATTAGAGTTTAGATTTACCGGCGTATACCCGAGAACATGCAACGGTACTTCCAGAGAATGGAACCGAGCACCATCAATACGGAATCTCCGAGCACTATCCACTAGGTTGTAGTGGGGCACAAACAAAATTATTTTAAAATACCCATAAACTTTTTTACATTCTTTTTATGTAATGTTAAAATGGTTGCAAATTTTTGAAATATTTCAGATTGATATGTGGTAATACTTACAAAAGATCATCTGCTCCTCATATGGTTACCCGAATTTCAGAAATTAAAAATAAATAAATTTCACTTACTTTTTCGGAAACATAATATTGTCAGAATAATAAAAACTGTTCAAAATTTTACGCAATATACTGGTTTCCAAATATGAATAATGCAGTGCAAAATACTCAATTTCATACGCAGATGGACAAGAGAGGAAATTGAAATAGTTACTATCTTCTGTTCTTATTTTAAACTATGTAAAATCCTTCTTTGTGCATTAGCATTAAAAGCCCACATGGGTATCGTCATATTATGTTGCAAATTCCTTTTCTTTTCTGAAACTATTTGAATAAAGAAACTATACTTCTTGTGAAAAGCAATTTATTTAATGTTAAATTTATATTACTCTTTTAAAATAAAAGATACAATGGCTGCAAACAATAAACTATCAATATATTAATTACACATTATGTCCTCATTTATATTAACTTGGCAATTTTTGTCTTTTTTATCATAGTTGTTGTGTTAGTTATATTATTAATATAATTTTATATATTAGTGGACTGTATGAGAATCCATTAGCAAAAAATATTTAATGTTCTTGTTTAAAAGTCCAATTAATCAATCTTCTTACTTCTTTTAAATAAGGTTATACTGGAATGGCTTATCTTTAGCATCATCTTAAAAATATTTGAATAATAAGTCAGCACTAATAAAATTTAGTCCCATGCATGTATCCTTAAAATGCATTTAATAATTGGCATCATTTTAACACATAACTGTTGAATTCCTCACGCACTGAATAACCCTTCGGAATTAAGTTTTACAAAATGAATAATTGCCTTCAAAAGGTCACCAGCTTGAACAATAATCTGCAGAGAATCTTTAATAAAATATAATACACGGAATCGCATCCAACATAGCGATTTTTGAATTCTTACATGACATTGCTTAGAATAGAATATACACCACAACAGATTAAACATTTCTAAGCCATTTTCTTGCATTACTCAGAATCGAAAGTACCACAACAGAATAAAAAACATTTTAGCTTGAAGATAAAAAAGTTACATAGTGATGCCATCTATTGACTAAAATCACAATTAGAATGCAAATTGCAAACGATATAATGAATAAAATGAAACATGTATTTAAATTAATTATTTAAAAATATAAATAAAAATAGTAAGTATTTTTTGATGACTGAACAATAGTTTTTAATTACTTCTGGAATTATCGCTACTGAAAATATAGCTACGTTACTAACAACTTTCTATTTTTAGTGGAATTCGTTACATCGTTTTTGAGGAATTCTAAATACAAAAATTACGCTATTTTAATTTATGGGGTACATAGTAGATTTCAGATATAGAAAATTCTAAATTTCGTGTTTAAATTAACAACAACAAAGGTTGCTATCTAGATCAAAAGGAAACTTCTATGATAAATGTGCACCTCAATTTGTGATCTGACACATTAATATGTGTATTTGTACATTTTACAGACTTGCTTTTTGTAATACCCATTTCAACTCCCCGAAAGATATACCGATCCAAAATCATCTTTAGTTTGTTCCATTTAAAGCAGCTACCATGCACTCTGAAAGAATTATCTTGGTACCATAAGTACTTGCTTTTCGATTTTTCCAAATCCATGATCAGTAGTCTTGTAAGTGAAGACAATCTGAAGTAGATATTCGCATCGTAAAAAGTTAAATGGAATGGAAAACTCAGGAATGGTATACTATTTTTAAAAAAATCTGTATTATAAAAATATATCCTTGATAGTATGATACAAAAGACATGTATAAAAATTAAAATAAGTATATATATATTATATAATTACATGTAAGTATATATAAGCAAATAAAATTTACAATCAAGCTTTTAAAATCACACTTTAAAATTGTTCTTAAACTATATTATTGTAATAGTTAAGAATAGTTTTGTACTATTTGATCTCGTTCTAATAAATTATATTTTTTAACATTTAATTTGTATAAACACGTTCTAATTATCTGGCTATTTTCTTTTTTTTTCCATTCATTAATTTCGTAAAAAAAAATTATGCTCAGGTCACTTCGATATAAATTAAAAATCATATATCTTCTCCCCTTCTCTTTTGCTAAGAAATTTCAGTTTTGTTAATCATTTGCATGTCCTTTGTTACCTAATTTTAATCTAATTAAAATTTTATCCACTGCGATTTTCTTTACATATAAGTTATTTTTATTTTTGATGACTTGAGCTAAAAAAAGTTAAGGTTTTGACTGTAAAAGAAAAATATGTCAAATGAGATCTGTGAAAAAAACTGCAATCATTAGAGGAAAGAACTTTTTTTTTCTTTTTAGGGAATACTTTACATTCTTCACTTACAATTACTTATTTGCATCACAATTTTTTTCTAAATTTTGTATTATTCTTCCTTTTTGTGTTAAAAGCGTTAAACCTAAGAACATTTGATGAATGAGTATACTACTTCTTTAGAAATTCATGTAATTGATTTCATAAGAAAACCAGGGAATCTCGATTCTCCTTTGTTCTGATGAACACAGAAAACTCAAATACCGAGCTTTTTAAAAACTCTTTTTTGGCTTTCTCCAATGTACACACGCCAATTGATTCTAAGCCACATAAGCACAAAAATTAAATCTTTTTTATTAGAAGTATGTTTTAACTAGTCAATTTTCATTCATTTCAAATACCTGAATTCTTCGTATATTGATCATCTTGTTTTCATTAGTCTAAAATATTGGTTCCCAACCCATAGAAGTATGTGGACCACTAAGCAAGAAACTGAACCATGTGCGGACCACCCCCACCCCCTACAGACTTGAGGGTGGGACCTTCTCGAGGGTATGGGGGGTATAGAATATACCTCAGGCAAAAGGGATACAGGATAAACGTACTTACATTCTAACTATTATATTCTGATAATAAAATAATTACGTTAAATTTTTAAGAAGTTTTAATTCAACATCTGATAGTCATCGCATATGTTCCACCCATCTTGTTCAATAAACATTGCTTTCGAAATCCCCATTTATTTATCAAATTTTTCATATGTAGTGCCGGACCACT
Organism: Dolomedes plantarius; assembly: GCA_907164885.2. NCBI lineage: Eukaryota > Metazoa > Arthropoda > Arachnida > Araneae > Dolomedidae > Dolomedes > Dolomedes plantarius. The sequence continues at coordinate 61,809,369 of OU015496.1, read as the reverse complement.
CCCGAGGCTTTCGCTGACCACTGGTCTAAAAGAAAAAAAAATTAAATTTAAACACCTAAAACTTTAAAAGTCATGTCTAGAACAGGCCTGCATAACATACTGCCCGCCATCATTAAGTCTGTGGCCCGCTTGTAAAGACGCACAATATTATAAATCTAAAAATTACGATTTTTTAAAATTTATAATTTTAAGAAAGGAAAATAATATAAACAATGAATTTTACTATATATTTTTTATTTTTTAAAAAATTAGTAATTTTTTTTGTGATATAAAATATTTTTCGATTTCCCATCTATTATCTTGCAACCTGCAGCTGTTTTCCATAAAGTAATGTGACCCTCCTCTCATTCCGGGTTGTGCAGGTTTGGTCTAAAGCAGTGGTTCCCAAACTGGAGATTACAGACCATAGAGTCATTAAAAAATAGGAAGGGCCATGTATAGCGTGAAGTAATTTTGAATCATATTAAATTATTTAAATTTATTTATTTATTTATCACAAATGCCCGGAAGATTGGCTATGACGTCATTTGTTCACAGTTAAGGCTGAGAGGCCATTCGTTTAGAGGGCACCTTAAAGGTGGCGAGCATTAGCCCCTACAAACCGGTCCCGTAATTTTAGAACCGAGTCAAGTGCCGAGACCGAAACACTTGACCCCGCACCTCCAGAGGTAAATTTAAATTATTTAAATAAAAAATGCGCTTCTAGTTTTCCATGATTATATGTATTTTTATATGTTAACAAATATATGACATAATATATGATAATATTGTTAAATAAGTTGTCACATGGTCTTAGAAGGCTATATTTACATTACTTTCATTCGTTTCTACCTACCATGTGAGACATGTATTTTTATATGTTAAAATTATATGATATAATATATGAAAATATTGTTAAATATGTTGTCATACAGTCTTAGAAGGCTATATTTACATTTCTTCCATTCACTTCTAAATACTGTGTGAGACTAGGTTTTAAAAATGAGAAGCTAAAAAAACGAAATAATCAAGGCTTAACTCGAAAAGTCGATATGAGAACAGCACTCTCAAATATTGTTTGAAGTGTAGACTCACTCTCTAATTAATCCTTTTTTCTATTTCAGTTTTTTCATAATTAAATGAAGTTTATAATTTTGAAATCATACTCTTTTTAACTTTAATTTTGTTAAATTTTACCACAGTGATATACAACTACATATTCATTTAAGTGTGAAGTTTTAGTCTCTTGAGATTTGACAAACATAAGTGTAAGAAGGTAAGCAAGGAATTTTTCATTGTCATTATGCAAAATAAATATGCACACGAAATGTACAGTTTTTTAATTTTGAAAATAGCTTCTGAAATATGATTTTTTCCATTTTTGTATTTAACATTTTCTTAATTAAAAATTATTACTGTCAAAATATTTCCAATTGTTTTTGTTTGTTTAAAGAAAGTGCGTCGTTGTCGAAAAAAGATTGCGCACAACGGGTCTAGAGTATTTAACTGCTAATAAGAAAATTACCTTCTATTTCTGAAAAGATAACTTATTAATTTATGATTCATCAATGACAAATTTATTCGTTAGATCTATGAAGGATATTGAAGAAAGTATGTGAAATAACATGTAGAGTATTGGCTCTTGACCCTTTTAGTGCGAACTCTTTAAGGCATCAATAAACCACTTTAAGGCGACAGAGTGAACCTCTTTAAGGCGACAATGGACCGTGACAAACTTGTTTTTATTTATCAGCCAATTGCTATGAAATTTTGTATACTTATACAGTGTTGTTTAGAGATGAAAATTCTAAATAAAAAAAAATCAGAATGTAATTAATTAAGATATTAATTAAAATCAGTTTGTTAATTACTTTATTTAAAAATGCTCCATGCGCATCAATTTTTGTCTCAGATATCTAATTTTCCTTCTTAAACTAGCTTTATATAGTTATAATAAAAGTTACAAGCAATATTTCATGTTCAGTCATATTTATAAAAACTGGAAAAGAAATCGATAAAAATAGGTCATTTTATGCAAAATTTTATAAAAAATATTTTTTATTGTAAAAGTTTTAATTTGTTTTTAAAAAAGTATAACGAATTTATTAGTAAGATTTATTTTAAATATATCAATAATCATTTTATGAAATTTTATGAAAATTCAAGAAAAATTATGATGCATGGAACATTTTGAACTTACCGAAACGACATCAAAACTTGTTTTGAGAAAATAGCATTTAAAGTTTTAATTTGACAACATATCCATTGTAACAGCCGTTTGAAAAAATACTTAATAACTAGGTTAATAATGATCGGATCAACATCCTTTTTTTAATTTAAAGCTGATCAGTTGCAGAATCATTTTCTGACAGAAAAAAAAAATTGTTTTGGGGACATATTGTTGTCAATCTGAAGGTCCATTGTCGCCTTAATCAAGCGAAATCTATAGTCCCTCCTTGGAATATGGAATACTCATATACAAGGAATCGTTTCAAACATAAAATTTAGAATTGTAATAAATCAATAAATAGTTTTAAAGAATCCAATTATATTCGAATGTATAGGATAGGTATAAAATAAAATACAAAGGATAACACAAGATATCAATATATTACAAAAACAAATTTGTTATTTAATAATATAGTCATACTCCAATGACGTATTTTTTACCGAATGATTACTGAACTGCTGTACATCTTAATAAATTCAAATTCAAATGATACAACGTGTTTTTTTCCTTCTGTGTTATATATATATATATATATATATATATATATTAGAATGTAACGTGCGCATTAATTTTTAGTTAAATAAAAAGTGTTGAAATTTTTGTTTTGCGCATGAACGAGTTACTGGATTACAATTCTCCTCCATATCAGCGGACACCCTAATATCTATTCACGGACCTCCCAAGGCATTCAGGGACATCATGTTAAGAAACCATGGTTTATAGTAATAAAATAGGTTTATAATGAATAAATAGAAGAAAAAATGGGTGGAAAGTGTTGTTTTTTAACATTTAATACGCAAGGGTATTTCGCAGTTTTTAGCAAGCAGTTTTTAAAATTTCAATTCAATGTTGAACTTAAGAATTGGTGTATTATATAAATGTCAAACTAGGGTTTCTTAATAGGTAAACGATCTTTTTTTTATAAAACGCACTTTCAATATTTAAGTGATTCAGACATGAAAATTTGGATATCGGAATCAAGATATCCTGGATGTCTAAGATGTCTAATTTGGCGGTACCTAATTCAGTTGTTAAAATGTTGTTCCCGAAATAATGATTTCAACTTCTTTACAGCATCTGCAACATATCTAAACATTTTGTTATTTATTGACCATCTGGCTATTGTATTTAATTTAAAAATTTCATATATGCGAGTGTCGCTTGATATTCACATGCAAAAATAATGAGAATGACATTTTTTTTTAAGTTCTAATTTATATTACTACATAATCCCTATTAACCCTTCAATACTCGCGTGGGGGACATATGTCACCCACATACATTCCTCTTCCCTAATGGCGGTCATCGGAAGGTTGGAAGTTTCCCCTTTTTCTTCTACCTTCAAAGGAGCCTTCCTTCTTGTCCCCTCTCTTTTCACTTTAGTTACTCTCTGACAGTTTTTCGATTGTATCCTGTTAAAGTTCACTGGTTGACACCTGTCCCCCACGCGACCATCTACGTAACTTTTAAGTGATTTTTTTTAAATTCTCCGTAATATTTAGATTTTAGATCCTTTTTTTTTATTTATGATTAAAAAACTAATAAGAGAGAGTCAATGCCAAATAGGTTCTTTACATAAAACTTTTTTAATCACATCTTTGAATGTGATAAAAAAAGTTTGTCAGAAATGTCAGAACCAGACAGGAAAACATTATAATACTTTTTCCTTGGCCAAATGGCATAGCAGCAAAACTTTTTTCTCCAGAAAAATATTAGATTTGTTAATTTACGAACAAGTCTATAAAATAATACCAGACTGCATGAATATTTGTATTGATTCTATCAAATGTAAATTTGAAAGGGATCGCGATGCCAGAAATACCAAGGAGGTAGATGTGAGGGCCTTAGTTGGTGTTGTTCATTTGATAGGCACTTATAAATGTTCCAGGACCAATTTCGATAAGTTATGGGATAACTCGAAAGGTAATGGGTTGGAATCATGCTACCTAACAATGATCAAAATGAGGTTTGCGTTTCTTCTCAGGTACCTTCGTTTTGATGACATTCGGGATAGGGCATCTCGACGAGAATTTGATAAATTTGCTCCCATAAGGAATTAACCCTTTAGCTGTTCAGTTATTTAGATGATTTGGGTACCTAAATTGTTCACTTTTTTTATTGCAAAAAACAAATGTTTAATACAAAATAAAATATACTTAGCAGTTAAAAATTAATATTTTTAATTATATACATAAAAATTTTAAGGTTTTGTGGCGGCTGCCACTCAGCGTGGCAGTGGTAAAGTTCGCATCCAGTGGAGCATTATTTTCTAAAAATTAAAAAAAAAAATCAATTTAATTATTAAATAAATAAATAAATAAATAAATAAATAAATAAAAATGAATACCTATTAGTAGTTCAGTTTTGTGTGGTATAACTGGAAACACTTTTCCAAGCACAAACCAACTCCGCAATCAGTACACCAGAATCGTGTTTCCTTCCGTATCTTTTTCCCATTTTCATTCTTTTTGGAGCAACAAACTTTGCACTGCCTTGTAGGTTCACGCTTCGCAGGAGTAGGAGGAATATGGGATATAAAGTGTCGTTCAGTAAGACGGGCAGGGTTATCTATTGCAGATGGTCTGCCGATATTCTTTTGTGCAGAAGCTGCATCATCATATTTATTGAAAAGCTCCTCTACAACTTGGATACGAAATTCTAAAAATGTAATTCGTTTCCCAACTACATTTTTATACAGCAAAAATGAGTTCCAGAGCACTTTGTCTAATAAATGTAAAAATATCTTTTTATAGTATTTTTTCTGGCGTTTTCGAATTGTCGGATGAAAAGATATTTCTTGATCACAACGATCTACACCACCCATAGTTAGATTGTAATCAGAAACAATCTTTGGCTTGAGTATGTCTTCATTTTTTTTATTTTTGAGGCTGATCATGGAAGTATCATGAATACTGCTCATCAAACACACATCCTTCTTATCTTTCCACCTTATAGCCGAAATCTTACCTCTTTGAAAAGCTATGAGTTGCCCTTTTTGTAAATTTCTTTTAGCGAATTCTGTAGGTAAATCTCGTCTGTTTATCCTTACTGTGCCATAAATATCTGTTTTTTGGCCTATAAGTAAATCTGCAAGCTCGGGTGACATGTAATAGTTATCTACAGTCACACAATAACCATTTCCAAGAAAGCGATTCATTAGATGCATGACGACTTTTGTGGAAAGTCCATAATTTTTATACAATGCATTGAAGACAGTGCTATTTCCTGTATAGATAACGAAGTCACAAATATACCCTGTTTCAGCCTCACAAAGCATAAAAAATTTGATTCCAAATCGTGCGCGTTTGTTTGGAATATATTGTTTCCAAGATAACCTTCCTTTATAAGGCATCAAGCTTTCATCTACAGAAACATCTCTTTCCGGTATGTAAAAGTTACAAAATTTTTGCCATAAATTTTCTATCACATTATGCAGCTTCCAAAGTTTTGGATTTGAAAAATCTTCTTTTTTTTCAGCTTCATTATTGCAAAAATGTAAATATCGAAAAAGCAAAATAAAACGATTTACTGTCATTACTTTTGAGTAAACTGGAGTGTGCAAAACCCTTCGATGAGACCAGTACATAGCCTGATTTGGTTTCTGGACAATACCTTGAAGAAATATTAGCCCAAAGAATAGCTTCATTTCTCTGTCATTTGTAGGGATCCATTTTTTACTGCGGGAGAACTTTGATATCTTTGCCCGATTTGCTCTTCTTTCTTGTTCTGCATAGTTGTTCGTTTCTTTGACAATTATATCCATTACATTTGAATCCAGAAACATTTCAAATATATCTAAAGGAGTGTAGTTTATATTTACAGAAAAGGTTATACCTGGAGTACCTGTAAAAGGGAACCGAGGAGGCGCTGATTGACCAGAAGCAGTTATTTCACACCAGTCTCTCGCATTTGCTATATTATCATCTCCGCTATCTTCTGATTCACTGCTATATTCAATATCACTTTCCTCAGTTTCACTTCCGTCACTCGTATCGATGCCTTCAAAATCGTCTTCGCTTGATGAATCCAAATCATCTATATAACGTTTACGGGATGCCATTTTGCAACAAAAAAATGCCGCGCACTTTGACTTTGACCTTTGGCCTCTACCCTTTGGCATCTAACCTTTGGCATCTAACCTTTGTCCTCTAACCTTTGAAACTTGCAGTATAGTGCTGCCATCTATTGCATTGAGCGCAAATAAATTCCTCCCGAGATATATTCGGGTATAACAACACGAAGCAATCAAAAAAAAATTACCCCGAGTAATACTCGGGCGTGACATTTTGGAACACCAGTGCTGTGCCCGAGATTACCTCGGGCAGAACAGTTAAAAGGTTAATTTGAAACAGTGTACCTGAAGAGGAAAAGAAGGCGCCAGAGGACGTTGTTCAGTGGCACACCCAGGATTTAATCTTGGGGGGTGGGGGAGCTGAACCGATAAAAATATTAATAGAGCAAAATCAAAATTCCTAATGTAATTCTTATTTCTTTGGGGGTGGGGCAGGACCCCTGCGCCCACCCTCTGGGTGCGCCGCTAACGCTGTTACGCTTTTGGACCACAGAGAGACAGAACAACGTGAAAGTGGTGTGAGAAATGCGGAAAGTGGATATGTAATGACCATTTGAAAAATGTATGTGCAGAATGTTTAAATTTTTTTAATTTCGAATGTATGGTTGATTTGTAATAAACAATATTTATCTTTCTAAAATTTAATTGTGTTTTATTTGTATTATATACTCCTAAAAACTGCAGAAATAATTGGGTTACAAAAAAGTTAAAGACATATGGAAATAACATCGACATAAAAGTGGGGGACACTTATCCCCCACGCGACCGTTCGTGTTACATATACACACGCGAGAATTATAGGGTTAAAAGTGAATACCTTTAGTCCAAGAATTTTCAATTCCTTTGTTTCCTCACCATAAAGTAAGATTTGTCCAGTTCTGCAAAATAAGCGTTTGTTTCACCAATCATTTCGAAATTTAATTCAATAATATTTGGCCTGTAATCCTGTTTTTCCATATTTGGGTTTAAGTATTTGTCCTGGGGAGGTGAGCATATATGGAGATTATAGAAGGTAGGGAACCATTTTGTCTCTCAGTTCTAAAAGGTTTATCACCGCAGTCACAAATTACTGAGTCGAAACATTATCCTGATTAAAAGGAATTTTAATTCGCTACATTCTTTTTTTAATTTTTACGTCTTTTCTGCTCATTCGGTTGCAATGCATCACTTGTAAATCACCGCAAGCTAAGGCGCAGTCACACCGGAATATTAAAAAAATCCTGAGTTCACTTTCTGCCATCCTTTTACCTTTAAAAAAAGTAATGTTTTATCAACACTCGAGATTCGTTTTTCGCCATTGTGAGAGCAGTAACAAGAGCTAGCCGTCTAAAATGGCTGTCAGTCACGGACTAAGTGTCGAATCTCTTTATAATGTGACAAGCATGCCTTTAAAGTTTGTTAAATGTAAGAGAGCAAATAATTTCAGGGCCGTGTCGCCATTTCTTGAACTGTGCATGGACTTTTAAATACACCATTGTTACACACACACACACATTTATATATATATATATATATATATATATATATATATATTCATTTGAGTGTATTGTAGTTGTGGTGGTCTTAATGTCTAATACGTAAATTTATATATTTCCAAACAAGTCTTAGAAATATCATATGATAAAATTATATGAATTACCGTCTCAATTTCTATTGCATAATGAAAATGGCAGTTTTATTAATATTTCATGTATAAAACTGTACTTTGCAATACGCAATAGTCATTGAGCTTGATTATATTAAAAATTATGATACATTAATAAAGAATTTTTAACTATACACTATTTCAAACTCAAATTTCTGCACCGCATTTTATCTAAAAACAAAATGTTAAATTCGATTAAAATATTAAATTTATGCTCCTGAGGAATCCGATTCTTTTTTACTAGTTGTGATACCAAAACTCTTGAAAGAACATGTATTAAAAAAACCAATATTGTTTATGTAATATTTCCCGTTCCTTCTCAAAATCTGAAAAGCGATGCACTTAGAAAATACAGATATTTCTTCGTTGGAACAGCAGCAAACATTTATTTCTTTATTATATCTGCCAAAGTTGCATATTACTTAAATCAAATAGAAGACTGTTATAATTACAACCGACTGTTACTTTTTAAATATGTAACGGCCAGTTATGAATATAACTATTATATATTATTAACAGACAAATTATAATTATGATGTTTCCTTTGATAAGTAAATGTATTTTTTATGCATAATAAGACGAAATTTTTAACATTCTAACTAAAAGTTATGTTAATTGAAACAAAAATATTTGTTAGTTTTAAATCAACTGTAAGTTGAAATTGACTCATATATATATGAAAATCTTTATAAAAATAAGTTATTTTAAATCTTGTGGCTAACAGCTTTATTACTTAAAACGTATGAAGCGATTTATATCTAAAATAACAAGATTTTTTCTAAATTAAACTGCTAAAATATTAATATTTATACGCAAAATCTTTTAACATATATTTTTGTTTTAAATCAAACTGCTTATTCATGGTTCGTAAGTCAAACATTTTACAAACCTTTATGTAACAGATTGTTATCAATGGAAAAATATTACATGAAGTCATCCATAAAAACTCTTACATCATATCTGAAAAACAAATTCTTCTACGCACATTTTAGTTTCTTAATAAAATTCCAAGTGTTACGCTAGAGGCTTTCCCCTAAGTACCTTAAATAAAGGAATTTAAAGCCCATTGTGTATTTAAAACCCCATCAAAAGGTGTTTATAAAAGTTTTCTATGCTTGTGTAAAATTTCCATTTTATTATTAAAGAAAATTGACTTTTAAAAGCGCGTAGAAACCTTCCAGTAATTAAAAATGGCTTCATTCATTATTCTCCTCGTTAAAATTTTCATACCGGGAAACTTCATTGTATAATACATATAAAAAATATTAAAAGTTCTTCAATTATGATTTATTTGTTTCCTTTCTCAATGCTGTTTTAATTACTGTCGTTCTCACTCATTGATTTTTACCCTTTACGTTTCCGCATATGCTAAAAACATGCACCGACTTCTGAGAAAATGGGAGCTATAAAAAAGAAGAAAAATTTCCACAGTTCGGTTTTGAGAGCGCAGTGAGAACACATTCTTAATTGACAATGGATTACATGCTCCTTGTTTGTTTCCAATAAAAATCGCTATCACAGATTATCGATCGTGTCTCCGCATAAAGAAGCATTGTGTAGTCAGTGACGTCAAGGAAAGATGCTTCAAAGTAGGATTTATTCTTCCCCGAGCGACAAATACTCTCTATTGTAAACAAAAATTTAATAAAGCACACAGTCATGCGGCATTGTGGCAACTTTGAGTTTTATTCGAAATTATTTGTTTTCACTTCTGGTTCTGTTTGTTTAGGAGATTTTTCTCCCGCGTCGCAGGGAGTTTGTCTTTGAAACAAAAACAAAAAAAAGCTATTTTGGTCACTGTAAATATAGAAATTAATCGCTGGAAGCTTTTACGGTATGGTGCTTGGTGTATATAAACAAAGTGTCGAAAGTTTTTATAAACAAGTTATAAAATTAAAATAAAGTGGAAATTAAGATATTTTCTAAACTTTTGACACCAGTAAAAACTGTATGAGAATGTCTTGCATATATTTAAATGGGAACTCTTGAAATATAGATAGGTTTTAAGATTTGATTAATGGTTAGTTTTAAAGTGATTTTTTTTCTTCTAGATGATATGGAAATTCATTTTAAGATTTTATTTATTGGGAAGAAAAATTCCTCTCTATGTGTCTTGTATACATTTCAGTAGTAAATATTAAAATAAAGATATATATTTGGATTTTATTAATGACAAGTTCTTAGATGAAATATATTTTCTTTTAGACAATAAGGAATTTCATTTTTAAAGTTTAATTAATAGGAAAGAAAAAAAATGTCGTAACTCTTTATGATATCTTTAATCTACACTACTAGTTTTACTCAAATTTTATTTTTGTCACGGAAGAACAATTTCAAAACACATGTAAGCAAAATATAGAACATTATAATGCGTGCATGTGTGCGTGCACACATAGACAGTGATTTCACACTTAGTATTTCAGTAGTACAACTTTCTTTTTCACTAGGATAAAACATATTTAGTTATCCTTCAATCATGTGTTATACTACAATTCATTAGAGTTTTACAATATTTCAATTTAAACTACGCTATAATAAAGAACTTTGCTTTTTAGAAAAGCTTAAGTTTCTCTCATTCATTAGTTACTTTTTCAAGATTTAATTTTAAAATTGCATGCCAGAAATAAATCAGGATTCATCTGTTTGCCAGACTATAAAACTTTTAAAAATTTGAAACATTATAGATTGGTTAGATTCATTGATACGTAATGTCCCCTCTTATATCCCAAATAAGGGATATTAGATAATTTTATACCCTTGAAAGATCCTATTGTCAGATCCTCAAAAGGTATTTGGCGTAAACTCGTCAAATTGAAACTCGCTGGAATAAGGCAGTATTATTAACGAATAGAAGTAATTTAATAAATTTTAAACTGTGACTAAAAGCTCCAAACTGAGCAGGTAATGGTGTCACTGTAATTCACTGATTCTGCTTTTCAATAAAACGTAACTGGGAGGTCATTTTACTTTTGAAATATCAAACTGAAATAGTAGAATACGTAGCCATTTTCAGCACTCGTAAAGTGAAAGTAGGAAAGAAAATCCTTAAATTGACCATACTCATAAATACAGTTGCTTTAGATTACTCCAAGCTATACGAAATATCTTGAAAGATGCAGTGCAAAGGTACTTTTGTTTGGGTTATTTCCACTACCAAAAAGGAATTTTTTATCGGTGCCATAAATTCAATCCATCGTGTATTTAGGGGGCAATATCTTCGATAACCAGTCTAAAGTGAGTTAAAGTTTCAAAACTTATTCGATTCTTCTATACAATAGTGCATTTGATGCTGCAATTTATGACTAAGATTACGACAGCAACTCTAAGGTCGCAATAAACATAATGCAAGAAACAGTTTTGACTGTAAACTAGTATCTATAAGTATTTTACTCGTTTTTTATGGGTTTAAAAAGTTATTAGGACTCTATTTTACTCTGTAAATAATATAAATACAGTATCTTATTGAATATATTTTTCTGAAAAGCAAAAACTTTTAAACTTAAGATGTTTTAACCACAAAATTTGATTTATGTATTAAGTAACAACATGTTTATGATACCATGAATTTTTGCTTTTTTAGGTTGAAAGAATCATGTATAACACATTTTCAACTTATATTTACTATTTGTCTGATATTAAAAATAATTACATACATTTTTGTAACTCGTCAAAACAGGTACTGAGTTTAGTTCTTTTGCACAACAATTGAATGAGGTGCGTGTCATTTCTCATTTTACTGTTATCGAAGACACAAAAAAGTGACCAAAAGGCATTTTTACAAAGTTCCTAACATTTTCGTACTTTCGAGGGTTGAATGTTGAATAGGACGAATTCTGTTGTCTATTATCCAAACTGGGTCAAGCCGCAGCTAGATTACGTCATGAGCCCATATGCACCGCCATAATAACTTGAACCACCCCCCTAGGGGTGCTTCATCAAAATTGAGGTGACACCAGGGGGTGGTGGGGGTTCATCTATACGGTGCCCCTGTTGAAAGAAGCTAACGATTCTCTTCGTTATAGTGCGAATGTCTTCATTGACAAGTATTCCACTTTAGCAAACAACAACAATTGAGACCCATCAGAGGATCAGCAAAAAAGGAGTTACTGTGGAGTTACTGTCAAATCCACTGTGGATTTGACAGTGTCCTATTGTGGAGTTACTGTCAAATCCACACTGTCAAGAAGGAAGGGCGGGAGAGGCCTACTAATTACACTTGCTGAACACCTAGAGGACTTTATGCTCTCAATAGTATTTAAGAGCCTTAAAGTGTCCTCTGGCGAACCTACTGGGGGGTCAGTCTCCAAATCTGTAGTAATCCACAAGGTTCAAAGTACCTCTAGGTAAAGCTCTGCGATACCAATTATGAACTGAAGGAATTCTCCAAGAGTTCTTGTCGGAGACTTTCCGAATAGACATTATCAGAGACAAGTTATTGCCACTGAGGTTCACGTGAGATTGAATCCATTGTAGATGAGCATCGTGAGACATCGATAATTGCCTAACTTTTTCCAGTACAACAAAGACCCACTTTATGGGGCGAATTCTACCACGCGCATGTTGTATCGTTTCGTTTCAAGATACCACGGACAATAGATATGGTGAATACCTATGAGCAAAAATTGGAAATGTTTTGTTAAGTGTTGGAAGTGACAGAGAGCGAACTAGAAGATTTTATTTTCGACATTAAATAATTATTTCGAATGTTCCTCATCATAATGAATTTAATCAAGTTGATTCTATTCTAGCATTCAATCAGCACGGAAGGTATATCTGTATCTGAGGGATTTTATTTAAAAAATGATAAAACCAAATAAAACTCTAGATAAATTATGTCAACTTTATTCTGTTTCAAAAAGATATTACTGACGTCCTGTTAAAATATAAATCGAAACAATGAACTTTGCTGTTACACATGTATTTCTCCGATCGTTAATGAACATGATTTGCATAGCTCAAAGTTTAATGCTTGTTAAAAAACATGGGATAATGCGGTCATCCATGTATTTTAAAAGAATTTAAGGAGGTGCCTAGAGATTAGAAAAAATGAAATAAAACTCCGAGGTTAAAATTGATTAAAAGGTGTTACGGAATTTCCTGTAATTGCTAAACGATCGATGGGCACCGGTATTTGACTTAGAATATAAAAGTAATAGATAAACAAATGAAGCATTTTGTAAATTTTTTTTCAATTAATTTAAAAGTTTGAATAATTCAAACATAAAAGCTCATTTAAAATACATTAATTTTTAAGTAATTACGTTTAAAATATTTACATAACATGTATGGAATTTTCAGGCAAAACTTTTTCAAAATATTTCAAAGTAAAGTTAAAAACTGTGCTTTAGACTAATAAAGCCTTTACTCGCTACTTAAGAGAGGTAGTTCTGATTTGCTTTTTAGCATTTATAATTGCTTTTCTACGTTTTATGTTCAAACTATACTTCAAACCTATATATTTTATTAAAGTTGTTAAACTTCATGAAATATTTCGAATATTGCGCGTTTTATTACCCAAAATATACTTCAAAATGTATTTTATTAAATTATTTTCAACTTCTAAAAGACAAATTTAAAAAGTGAATTTAGATATTTATGCTGACCCTTACTTAAACTTTGAATCTAAGAAGTAGATTTCACACATGGGAAAAATTCCAGAACGGAAAAAAACATTAATTATCCACTACAGCTCTAAGACGCAATTACTGGTGGTTTAAATTAGATACAAGTACTTGTCTTCCTTTTAGAGAGTAATCTATAAATTTAGGTACATTCAAGTATGATTTTTTTATAATTGTGTTTCATTATTGATATATTAACTCTCTCCTTACAGGGTGGGATAGCGTGAATCCCAAGGATAAAGGCCCAAGAAAGTGTACACACACACACATATATATATATATATATATATATATATATATATATATATATATATATATATATAGTGGAATCTCGATCGATCGTTCCCCAGAATCATCGTTTTTCCGTATTTGTCATTTATTTCTCCCAGTCCCGAAAGTCATATTGCTTTGTTATGTTCCCACATCTATCGTCCAGTTCCGTCAGTTTCTTGAAAAACGATAGTTCGAGATTCCAATATATATATATATATATATATATATATATATATATATATATATATATAAATATATATAACCCCTTAATGGGGGTATGAAATTTCCTGCTCTAAAGAGGGAATCTGAAATATGGGTCCCGTAAACTAAAGGTTAACTGAGAATTCATCTGATTGTATGGTATAAATTTCAATAGGAATTATAAAACTAAAAATTGTTTGAATTAAAATATTAATTTTAAAAATTAAAAGAAAATCTTGCATGCATTTTGTATATTTAGACATAATACATGACAGAACTATGGAAATTTTATAACGGCTGGGAAATTTAATTTTGTTATTATCGAATATATTTTTTTGAAAGAGTCGCAATATATTTTTTTGAAAGAGATTTATAATAACGCAAATTTATTTAAATACCATATTTTTGATAACTTCCTATTCAATTCCTGTCAATTTATAGATAAAAAAATGAGCATTGAAAATAAAATTATTTTAAACTAAAAGAAGACTGAAACTAAAAATATTGACAGATTTAAATATTATTTTTTTTTCTTTCTACAATCCATCCCATTCTCAATGGTTTACTCCCGTCGCAGAAGAATACTTTGTGCTAACGATGAAGGCTGATATGCTTTTCGCAAATGGCGATACAGATATTTATATTTTCCAATAATCTCCTAAGCTTCTTCGTTCTTTCTCACTAAGTGGGTATTTTATGATGTTGTTCTCAATAAAAAGACCTTTTTCTACTGTAAAAATCTCTTATATTTTGTCTTTTACGGATGGACTTTTATTTTTGCTTGCGCGGTAGTGTTCTTAATGAATGCATTTGTTGAATATTGTTATGAATGAAAACTTCCATGTCTCTAAAAATATTTTGTCTTCTTGTAACATAAAGTTTAGAAGTTTTCTGGGCAGAGTGATTGTTTTCCCCAGGAAAACAAAATAAGTATCACATTATTATTGATAAGGCATTATTTATACTGCAAGTTGAATTTTTCGTGTACAACATTTTTAATTCTTATTGACAGTATTTAACTTGAATTAAGCTTTATAAAAAAAAGGCAAATATGAATTTTTCCCTTTGACAAATATGAATTTTTAGATAAATACTTATTATTTTAAAATCTCTCCGTACGCACAGATAGACATACATACACACACATATATATATATATATATATATATATATATATACATATATATATATATATATATATATATATATATATATATATATATATATATATATATATATATATATATATATATATATATATATATATATATATATATATATATGTATATATATATATATATATATATATATATGTGTGTGTGTGTGTGTGTGTGTGTAGCTTTGTACAAAAAGTGCCTAAGTTAGTTTTCTCAACGATGACTTCGACTGCTCATGAGAGACCCGGAAGAAAAAGCTAAAATTGTTATTATGATGTTTAAAACCACAATTTGTTTTTATAATATTTAACTATATATTTATAAGCAAGATTCACAGAAAAAATCAATTTTCTATATGAAAATTTATTTTATATTGAAAATTTTATGCTTTTTTTATACGATTTCCATACTTTTAAAAAGACTACTCCTTTGTCAATTTTCAATTTTTTTCATTATTTAAATTTTTAAAATAATGTCGTAGTAAATGGTACAAACCTAGGGAGAGCTTTTTTTAAATATGTTTCTTAATTTTTGTAAAAAAAATATTTTACTCATTATATGGTAGTTTTTGACAAAAAATTCTGCGTTTTTATGTTTATCAATTTGCAAAAAAAAAAAAAAAAAAAAAAAAAAAAAAAAAAATTAAGCATTTGTACGAAAAAACTCTCCCTACGTTTCTTAACACTAGAACCGCGGAGCGGGTCAATTTGACCCAAAACGATGTTTAATTTATCACCACGCGAAAAGTATCGATTGAAAAAACAATTCCTTTTATGCCTTTTAATATTTTAAGGTAAGCAACAATTTACCAAATTTAACAATTCGTAACATAAATATTTTTCCGATTATTAACACTTATACCTAGAACCGCGGAGCGGGTCAATTTGACCCGTAAGAAATGTTAATGTGCAACTAACGAAAAACAGATGCAATTTTTCGAACTGTAACTGTAAAATACT
The DNA here is from genome assembly GCA_907164885.2 of Dolomedes plantarius. NCBI lineage: Eukaryota > Metazoa > Arthropoda > Arachnida > Araneae > Dolomedidae > Dolomedes > Dolomedes plantarius. The sequence goes on along the minus strand of OU015496.1, from coordinate 61,793,232 downwards.
TCTACCCCACCCTAGAATTCCTTAAATGGACTGTACCAGAAGGGGGAATAGTGAAGGTTTTTCAGTCAAGGTCATTATATTAGGTTTGAAACACGAACTACGTTCGAATGCAGTGAAAAATTACTGGGAATATTTAGAAGACTTTTTGAAGTTGTTTTTATTCTGTAATTAGTATATGCATAAAAACTACGTCACGACGCCGTAATCTTGCTGTTCAGGAAGCTTTAGAATATTTAAAACAATTATCTGAAAAGGATTCAGAAGGTTCGGAAAAAGGTTTCTCAAGATTCGATTTTGAGTAGTGAGGATGAATACCTGCCTGCTAATGAATAAAATTTGGATTCGGAGGAAGAAAATTAAAGTGAAGATGACTCTGGCAATGCTCTAACAATCCCTGGTCCTTCTCATTGCAATACTGATGATCATTTATCTGATAAAAAATAAAAATCAAACATTCCAAGAAAAGATACACACACGCAAAGAAATTTGAAATAGAAATCAACAATAACATTCAAAGTTGGAAATAATGAAGATGGCAAAGATGGGACAATTTGTAATGTCACTCAATTAGGAACAAACGATAGAGGAAGAAAATCAAAGTGTAATATTTTGAAAGAAGTTGGGGGCCCAACACCACATGCTAAACGCAATGTTACCAACAACAGTCCTTCAAGTGCTTGGAGACTTTTTATAGATGAATGGATATTGAAACACATAAGGAAATGTACTGAAGATGAAGCTCATCGGCAGATTCAGGAAGAAGAATGGAATATAACATTAGAAAAAATAGATGCTTTTATATAAATTTTATATGCACGTGGTATATATTGTGCAAAAGGACTTGAACTGGATAGCTTGTGGTCAAAGAACTGAGGACCACCATTTTTCCCAAATACAATGTCAAGAGACCAATTTCGTGAAATAATGGGATTTTTACCCTTCGACATAAAATAAACAATATCAATAGCCCAGTCAAAATAGGTTTTATGGATAAAAAAAATATGAAAGTTTTGAAAATTGGTGGAAATGTTTGTTTAGGCATGCTAATGAACATACTAAAAGTCCCCACCGATCAGACTTGAGCTATCGCCGCCATCTTGGAAAAAGTGTACACTTTTTTGGTTTTTTGGAAATATCTTTAAAAATATTGATTTTATAAAACATAATTACATACAAAAATTAAAGAGCATTAAATTATGAACAAAAATCATTCATAACATTTTTTATATGTCTAACAGGAACAAAGATAATTGACTTTGAAAAGAGCGCACTATCACACCTGGGACGCGCAAGCGCAGTTCCCCATCGCGGTGGGGGGAAATACCCGCGCATGTGCATACCATAATTAGCCAAATTAGTTTTACACTAAATGGGAAGGTCTTTTGTATTTTTCCAAATAACTAGGAAAATATTAACTTTACGTAAAAGATGTTTATTTCAAAAATTAAAAAACATTAAATTATGTACAAAAACGATTTTGTACATTTTTGTCGTACACATAACAGGAACGAAGACATTGACTATTAAATGCACGTTGATAATGGAAGTAGCTTCATAGTCTCGTTGAAGGCGCTCTTCTTTGAATTTCTAACCTCTCCCACATTTCGGCATTTTTTAAAGACAAGAAAATAGACTTTAATGCTTTTGGCTATGTAGATAATTAATCATTATTAATTTTATACATGAATGTAGTAAACTTGGGGGTATTCACTATCAGATTTCAATTTCTAATAATTGTTCAAGCTTACCTACTTCAGGATTTACGTGCTTTTTTCGGTACGGGATTCTCCCCTTCGTCAGGCATGTATAGATCGTCTATGGATCCGCTAGCATCAGCCCATTCATCAACTTCTTTCATTCGATCGTCATCATCAACAGGGCTGATGCCATTCTGACATACCCCATTGCAATTATTGCAGGTCATTGTGCAGTTGATGCCTGCTTTCCGACATCCGCATCTTACTCCACAGTCAGTCTTATAGCCGCAAAACACCATGTTTAAAACTGAATCGGGAGTTTCTGCATCCATAGTTGTGATGGGTACAAGAATTTTCTCTTGACGCTTCCAGTCCCACAGGCAGTTGGGCCTTTCTTTTTCAAGTGCTCCAAAGTCTTCCTCCTTTTAATTTCGATGGCTCGAATTTGAGTGTGTACGTTTAAGGTTTCTTGTGATGGTGGTTCAGTAGCAAAATCTCGAAACAACTCACGGAGATTTTTACATTCCAAATCCGATATGTCCATGCCGTTAAAAATTATTTTTGCTAAAGATGTTATGGTAAATAAATGAGCTAGGATTTTTCTAGCCTATGCATGGCCAGGCAACATTTTTTCTACTGACGTAGGTGCATAAATCAAAGTGAGTATTTCTTTTAACCCACTTCCAGCCATTATGTACCCAATGCAGCCTAAGAATGACATTAAAAGATGGAATCCACCAAGCTTCACAATACAACTTGATAATAATGGATTAGATGTTGCTGCGACTATCTCTCGAGCTTTAATATACAGTGGTTGGTCAAACGTGAGTATGCAAGACTTTTGGTGCATTTTAACACACTGCTGGGCAGCATATTTCAGCACAGTGAAAATGGTGTCATACTTTCTTGGTGGTGAATTAACAAAAGGAAGGGGTATTACTTTGGTCTTTTCACAAATCTGGTTTCCTGTTATACAATGGAAAAATCCTTTCCATTCAGGTATCTGTGGAAGACCTAACCACTTAGCACACATCCAGGAGATATCAGATGGCTTACGCAGTGGTAAATCTTCCGCTAAAGGATTTAAGACATTCAAATCTTCGATAGTAATTGTTTTTAACCCAGGCCGTCGAAAATTTTCAAACGTTTCCTGAGGAATTATTCCCATTTTTCCTACGGTTGATGCGGATGTAAGTTCGGTTAATTTTTTTATATTCGTCCCGGGTTCCACTGCTGACGCTGGAGTAAAACAAGCAATGCCCCCTATGCTATGAAACATTCAGGCCATCGATTGTCGACACATTGAAATCTGCATTGTCAAACACGAATTGGCAGAATGATCACTCGCGCATTTGGGGTTGCAGATGATTTATGGCTGACATCTCAAGTGTTTGGGCTTCATAGTAATTAGAACAAAATACCAAATTCGAGAGCATTGTTATTAAATACTTGGAACAGAACTTTTTGTAAAAAAATAAAGCAAGACCATTGAGCAGAGGAGACATAAATGATCGTGGCCTTAGCTCTGATATAATGACGTGAGCTATTGAAGTGACTTTTTTTCCGCCTTAACAGTCTTTTTTTAATAATCAAGTGCTCCAAAAAAGATTTTAGGCTTTCTGGAATGCCCTTGTTCACATCTCTGAAAAAGTTATTACTTGGAGGGTAGCAATGAGTGTCATAAACTGGTGTCTGGATATCTTTTATTATGGCTGCAGCAGTTTGTACTATTCGTAGATGCTCCTCACGATCATTTCGTATCCTTTTGTCGTACCAAGAGTCTGATAAGACTTTCATTCCAGTATTACGTAAACATATGACAGTCACTTTTTTGGAGTTTGAAGCAAAAATAATGCCATCCCCGTATTTTTGTTTTAACTTATTTCTCAAAGTGATGTCGTCTGGAACTAGCCCTGTAATTTCAGATTTGAGTTCGGGTAGTGAGAATTGACAGTCGTCATTATTATCAAGGAAGAAGGATATTTCGTCTACAGCTGCTGAGACGTAATCCGACTCAGACCGCCCTCTCTTTCTGATTGGTGCAGTGTGTAGAAAAAAGTCATGAAACAATCTTGGTGAAAAATCGCATCAGCTGCAACTAAATCAGCCACGTTTATTATACGACACTGAACATCCTCTCCCCACTGGCCATGTCTATTCTCTGCAGCTTCAAGAACTTTGCTTTTCATTTCGAGACACCTAATTTCGTATATAGTTCTTTGCCTGCAGTTGGTTTTTTCTTATGTCTTGCTTTGAATTCTTCGTTTATCACTGCTGTACAAAAGAAACATTTTGTTCGAAAATCGAACTGAGTTAAAAAAGATCGTAAATTTACCGTTCGCTCTTCACTTTGGGATGTTGACGCGATTTCTGCATTTCTTTTTAAATCAACTTTTATACTTCCTGGTCTGGTGTAATTTCTCCGACTCAATGAATGAACCGAAACAGATTTTAAATGTTCCAACTGTTCATGCTTATTGTCTTTTCTTTGGACACTAGCTCTCTTTAAAGCGTCGATCCCCTTTTCTCCTACATTCACGAAATCATCATTTGACATTAATTTTTTGCATATAAAACATAGTTCCGTATCAGCCACTGTTCACAGACGCACACGGAACGGTGACTAACTATTAACTGGCTAGGAAAATATTAGAGTAAGACCAATTTGTTGCCTTACGGTGTGCACATGCTCGTGTCTTCCAGCCATCGCGATGGGCATCCACGCATGCGCGTCCCAGATGTGATAGTGCGCTCTTTCCAAAGTCAATTATCTTTGTTCGTGTTAGACTTATAAAAAAATATAATATATGTTTTTTGTAGAAGCTACTTCCATTATAAACACGCATTTTATAGTCAATATCTTCGTACCTGTTAGGTTTACGACAAAAATGTATAAAATCATTTTTGTACGTAATTTAATGTTTTTTAATTTTTCAAATAAACTTTTTTTACGCAAAGTTAATATTTCCCTAGTTATTTGAAAAAATACAAAAAACCTTCCCATTTAGTGTAAAACTAATTTGACTAATTATGGTATGCACATGCGCGGGTATCTCCCCCCACCGCGATGGGGAACCACGCTTGCGCGTCTCAGGTGTGATAGTGCGCTCTTTTCAAAGTCAATTATCTTTGTTCCTGTTAGACATATAAAAAATGTTATGAATGATTTTTGTTCATAATTTAATGCTCTTTAATTTTTGTATGTAATTATGTTTTATAAAATCAATATTTTTAAAGATATTTCCAAAAAACCAAAAAAGTGTACACATTTTCCAAGATGGCGGCGAAAGCTCAAGTCTGATCGGTGGGGACTTTTAGTATGTTCATTAGCATGCCTGAACAAACATTTCCACCAAATTTCAAAACTTTCATATTTTTTTTAGCCATTCGTCAAAATCGGGTCTATTTTGACTGGTGTACAAAGCGTCTAGAGACAGACAAATTTGCCCTTATTTCAGATATTTGGAATCGTTTCAGGGAAAATTGAAAGATTAATTATACACCAGGTCCTAATGTAACTCTAGATGAACAGTTATTTCCTACAAAAGCTAGGTGTAGGTTTATCCAATACATGCCAAACAAACCAGATAAGTGTGGAATCAAGTTCTGGTTGGCTGTAGATTTGACTCCAAATATCTGATAAATGGATTCCCGTATGTAGGAAAAGATAACAAAAGTCCATGCAACGTTTCTCTTTCTGAACATGTAGTGCTGCGACTAATAAGTCCATATGAGAACAAAGGTAGAAATGTCACTACGAACAACTATTTCACGACACTGAAGCTTGCAGAGGCATTGAAATCCAAAAACACTAGCCTTGTAGGGACTGTAAAACGCTCATGAAGAGAAATACTAGTCTCTGTAAAAATGTTAAAATCCACATTGTATTCGACTACGGTACTAACCCATAAAGACATGAGTCTAACTGTTTATCAAGGTAAAAAAGATAAAAACGTTTTGTTGCTAAGTAGTCTCCATCCAAACGTATAAATTGCGGATAACAGAAAAAAACTACCTGATACAATCGTTTTCTACAAAGCAACTAAATACGGTGTGGACGTGATTAAACAAATGGCAAAGAAATTTACAGTCAAGTCCGCTTCACGTAGGTGGCCGGTGCAGGTTTTTTTGTAATATTTCGGACCTTGCTGCAATCAATGCCTGGGTTTTATATAAAGCTACAACTGGAAAATCTATTACTAGACGGCAATTCATTCAAGACTTGGTTGAAGAATTGCGAGAAAAGTTTGTTCTCTTCCGACATAAAAAGGTGGCAAAAAGAGCATGTAAAGCAACCAATGAAAACAACGGACAACCAAAAATTGAGCGTAAGCGAGTCCGATGTCACATTTCGAAATGTAAAAATAAAACTCTAGATATCTGTTCAAAATGTAAAGCACCCATCTGTGAAAAATGTACAAAACTTATTAATCAGTTTTGTACAAAATGCATGCAATAAATTGGATTTTATAATCTGTAAAACTAAGTACTGATAAAATTTTTAGTAACTGATAATATTTTTAATTTTTCATTTCTTGAAATTATGTCTAAACATATTAAAAAGAGATACTCTGTTTTTCCATTGAAATTAGGAAATTTATGTCATATTTTTTTAAAGAGACATGTTATTATACTCATGGACATAAAATTTTAAATAATGCAATTTTGTAAAAATTAAGTTAATTTCTCTTGATTTATATAAATAATTTAATGTAAATTCTGAGAAATATTGATTATTATTTAAAAAATAAAATGTTTTAGTTAAATAAATTAAGCGCTTGTGCATATTTTATAAGTTTACAATCTAGGGTCAAAATGACCCGCTCTGCGGTTCTAGGTATACCGAAAGTCCCGCGGTTCTAGTGTTAAACATTCACTCAAGTTTTTAAAAAAATATGAAAAGTATAAATGTAAGTGCATATTTCTCAAAGCCTTAGTACTTTGAAGTCAGCCAAAATTGCAAAAACATGATTTTGAGAAAAATGCATTTAAAGTATAAACCACAACAGAAATTGAAGAAAAATAACTTACTTTTGTAACAAACATTTTTTTGGCAATTTATGATGTTTGAAGGTTCTCATGATAGCAAGAACTAATTAAATTAAATATAAAAAAATTATAGGCAGTTCCATATGTGTAGGAAATTGGACGATTTGCTAGGATTCATTAAAAAAGCTTCATAATTTTATTTTAAAAACTAAAAAATGTATTTTAGTATTTCTTCTATCTTAACGCACACCAGCACCATAAGCAACACCTTCATTTTAGTCCATAGCCATTCTTTTTCGTAAACATATAAATTTTATCAAAATACTCGAACAAATGATCATCAAAACATTAGCTAAACCAAAACATTGAACTGCAATGGTTTATAAACAGTTACTGTTAAAAGTAATTTACTCAAGTTATCAGTGTCTTTTTCTTTGATTAGTTTTGTAAAAACTGGAACATTATTACCTGTGTCAAAGATTAGTTCTTGCATGAAACTGAATGTAAACACAATACGTAGCCCTTTAAAAATGGCAGTTCGGACATTTAAATTTTTGCGAGCAGTTCTAAAATGCTTAATCAGTAACTGTTCCAAATGTCCCAAAGACCTGAAATTTTGTACGCAGGTTCTTAAATGTGTGTATTATCATTATCTGAAAAAAAAATTTAAAAAAGATTTTTTGGCAGATTTTTGGGGAAAATGGGGTTCGGGTCTCCTTTAAATCTCTTTAAAAAATATTATTTTCAACGAAAGAAGTACCCAAGTCTGCACAAGGGCTTAGAAATCACCTTTAAAGCATCGGACAGACTTGGGTACTTCGTACATTGAAAATAATAATTTTTAAAAGAGACATAAGCAAACACAACTGACTTAGACAATTCTTATACCAAGTCACGCACACACACAATATATATATATATATATATATATATATATATATATATATATATATATATATATATATATATGACGAGCGTAAGACTACGACCGCTATATTAAATGATGTTGCAGTCCGTGGAGGTCCGATGGCGTAAAAGAAGGCAGTCCAACTCAAGGAAATCACATTAATCCAGTTTAATCAGGTTTATTTCTTCTTCCAGCAACCACTGTTCAAAGTAGAGCATATTTGAGCACTCGTCATTTACAAAATGTGGACCCGGCTACCGCACGTCCGCAAGCAACGAAAAACTCCCGCGCTATGACCATCTCATGGTCGAACTATGCACGTGTACTTTCTCGGCACCCGAAGGTCTTCCTCGTGCCTAACTCCTGTAACTGATTCTAAAAAAATTCTCTCTACGTCATTTTCTTTTATTGCGAACCGAAAGTCTCTCTCAAAGCCGGGGAAAAAAACAACTATTTTTTTCGAGCGTCTGGAAATCTGAATTACTTTGGTTTTTCTCGCACCATGAAAATAATTTAATCCCGAAGCCCCCTTAAATTTACATTAGTTATCCCCTTCCCAATAAGTTCTGACAACTTTCCCACCGTCCCCCTGAATGCGTGCACACAAGGAGTAGTTAATTCGATGTGGCAAGACTTCAGAAGAGGAAAATTATCAAATCAGCCAACTGGAAAACATGCTCTGTTTGGACGTCTGCCCACACAACAAAGATCCCAGTGAATCCCATTATTAAAATCAAATGTCCCCTTTACAACCCCTGGATAATCTCTTTCTGTTCTGTAAGTCTTGGAGCAGTGGTTTTAAAAATACACAGTTTAAAATTTTTTCACAAGTTACATTAAAAATATTCATGAGTTGTACAGTATATTATATGATATCACTGATAACTTGAAACAAAATAGGAAGATATTAAAACACTATCTCAAAATATATAATTATAAAAATAAAAATATCACTTTAAGTCTAATTTTGAACCTTTATTTTAATTTATTAAATGAAATTAACAGAATTATTGCAAGCCATTAACGTGGACTGTCAGTAAGTAATTTGTAATAACTCCAAGCTTAATCATGTCTTACAATTTTTCGTGAGTGGTTTATTGTTTGACAGTCCTGTAAGCTGTTCACTCACCTTCCATCTTACAACATTTCCAGTTTAAATGTCTACAAATATTTAATTTATTTATACAGATTATGGTAATATGAAAATGGACGTAAATGAAAAGTACAATTAAATATATGAAAGACAAAAATAATGCGGTCGACCGTTTTGCTTGGAGGCCTCCTGGAATAATTTTTTCCTGTAAGACACAAAGACAAAAGCATATTAGTAGTTGAAAAATAATATAAACATTTTATCTTTTTTCCCATGGGATAATTTTTCTCATTTCTTTTAATCACTGAACTTTATAAATTTATTTTAGCATCAATTCCAATACAATTTATCATTTTAGAGTTCTGTTATACCTTCAACTTATATTACATATGAAATTCAAAATATTTCTACACATTATTTATAGATCACAATATTTTTTCTTTTATAACAATCAACAATTAAAATTTATCAAAACATTTTATAATTTACACTTCATTCACTTTAATATTTTCACAATGATAGATTCATTGTGTTAACACACCTTATAATTTCTGTGTAGTTGTGCATAGCTGGGTCAGAGGAGAGCAGGTTCAAATGATTTCCCACTGTCTTAACTACAACAATGGCTTTGAAAAAATATGTAGAGAGTGCTCGTGTGTTGGAGCGTATGTTCCCCACACTGGCGTATGTGCAAATTCTTAATAACTTTACTTCTAAGGAGTGAAGGGTGTGTGTAGTTGTTTGCGTATAGTGTTAGTGGCCGTACAGTGGACCAACCGTAATTCTCCCACAGGACATGACTGCCAAAACAAAACCTTGTCAAGAACTAAGATGGAGAAACAGGAAATGTGGGCGCTTGTCATGCCTGAGGAAGTATTAAATAAGAATTGGGAGGGCAAAAGGAGCGGTCTTCCCATGGCCTGTCTTTAGTCATTTTGTTTAAGTTATATTTTTCAGCACATTGTGACTGAGTATGGGTAGTACAATTTATTTAGAAGGATACAATGAGGTTGGGATGACTTCCAACTCGCGGTTAGAGGTGGGCGATAGTACACAGCATTCAAGAAAGAGAAAATTTACTGAAATATGAAAGAAGTTGGGGTGTCACATTCGGTTTTTGGCTCAGAAGATCTAGAAAATCATATACAAAAGTTTTCTAGTAGAAAGTTTAACCAAGATAGCTTTTTTTTTAGTATTTTATTAATTAATTTTAATTTTAGACAACACACAAAGTTTCAAAAAAGGTGTTAGGCATACAACAAGTAAAATCAATTAAGAAATGGATCTCTGAGATAGGAAGTTTGGTCATATTCGGCAAAATGTAAACACAGTTAAGCACATTATACAAACAAAACATTGCAAGAATGGTAAGAAAACATTTCAAAATAATCCAAAAATTAGGTTTAGCCAAAGTTCTTTCATTCGTTGCTAAATTTCAATTCAAAACACACAATTGTAAAAACCAGTAAATTCAATACAAATCATATTCTAGTTTAATTACACAATATCATCAATTCCAATTTTATTATTTTATTTACTCATTAACATTCATAATTTTAAAATTAAATTTTTTACTTGTAACTCGTACGAAAATCTCCTCTTAATTCCCCCCCTCCCCAGAAATTGTGCATGAAACAAACTTATTTTAATTTAAACTCAATATGTGGAGGAAAATGCCTTAATCTGGTTGAGTACACAATTTCACTCTGTTTCACAGTATATTGATTTGGTTGATCAATTTCAAAATTAACATTAGAAAGTTGACTTAATTTTATAAGGGCCTGAATAAGGTGGGTCTAGTTTTCTTGAATTTGGGTATTTGAATTCTTCGTACATTACTAAGTCATCAATTTTGAATTTTGACTGTACAAAATAACTATCATATCTCTGTTTATCAATTTTATGGCGCTGAATGGTTCTTTGTACTGCAATCTTTCTTGCTTCTTCAACTGGCGGATAATTTAATGAAGTTGTTTTAGGTAATGGTGAGTCATATGGTAAATTTCCAAATAACAGGTAATTCGGGGGAATCCGGTTACACTATGGGGTTGGTTATTATATTTAGAAGTTACTTGCTCTAAAATTTTTGTCCATGGAATTTTTTTCGAAGTATTTACTTTACACCTCAATTTTGACACAATAGTTTGATTACATCTTTCATTTTTTCGGTTACACTGAGGCATATGGGCTGTCGTAAGTAATTGTTTCACATTGTGATGTTTTAAGAATTTTTTATACCTGGAGGAAGTAAATGCAGCATTTCTGTCACTTAATATTTGTTTGGGAACTTAAATTTTGAAAATTTGCTTTAACACTAGAACTTCCGTTGGTGTCATTTCGACACCGAAGCATGTTTACCGCGTTCTAGCTCCAACAATTTTTATGATTTTTAATATGTTTTCTATGACTTTTAATCATTTTACTTGAAGATTGTACAGCCGAAACTTTAGTCGTGTAGCTTATTTTAGAGAACTTCTATAGCCAAATTTGCCTAGAACGTCCGCTGGTGTCGATTTGACACATAGCAGAATTCCACATTTTACAGCGCTTCTTTTACGGTTTATACGACCTTGAATCCCACGTTCACTATTGGTACTTGTCATTATTTACCCCTCTGAAAGGAGTATATTTTTCACTCCTTTCAGAAAAGTTCGAAGTGGTCACGTGTTCACTTCGTCTCTGCAGCTGCATTCTCTGTAAGTTTGCAAAGGGATTTCTGTGTTGTATTTTAATTTTATGAGAGGAGAATAAAGTTATGTCTCGTAGAAAAGGACTAACCCCTGAAGAAATTTAAAATCTTTTGAGAGAACTGTCCGAAAATGAATCTGATTGAGGTGAGCTCTCGTGTTCTGATTGAGATTCTGATGATAATGAAATCATATTACATACAAATGAATCGGATGAAAGTGATAAAGAAGATGTTTGTAGCACCCAGACTATTTTAGATTTATATGTCGCTCGAGATGGCACCGAATGGAAACCTTACAACTTGGATTCTGCTTCGGGTAGATTTTCTAATAGAAATATTTTACATGAAGGTAGCGGTCCTACTAATTACACAAAGTGAAACGTCAATGATTCCGTCATGAGTTCATGGCTTCTTTTCATCGATAAGCATATGTTAGAAGATATTAGAAAATGCACGGTGACTGAAGCAAAGATCGTTTTGCAACATGATAATTGGTTTTTGTCCATTGACGAACTGCGTGCTTCTGTAGAAATATTCTATGCACGTAGAGTAAGCGGTGCTAAAAATATAGAATTACAATCCTTGTGGTCTGACTCTTGGGGCTTGAAGTTTTGTAAACACACAATGGGAAGAAATAGGTTTCTTGAAATATCCAGATTTTTAAGATTTGACATAAAATCAACACGTTCACAACGACTTCAAGAAAACAAATTTGCTATGATTTTGGAAAATTGGGATCGATTCGTAGAGAAATGTATTCAATGTTATAAGCCTGGAGAGAATATCACAATAGATGAACAACTTTTTCGCAGTAAAACGCGATTCCCATTCACCCAGTTTATAGCAACAAAATTAGATAAGTATGGTAAAAATTTTTGGGTTATTGCTGATGGGGAAACGATATATATTTTGAATGCTTTTCCTTATTTGGGGAAAAATGAATCGCGACCTGAAGGGCAAAGATTAGCCGAATACGTTGTGCTAAAACTAATGATACCATATAAAAATAAAGGACATAATGTAACGGTCAACAATTTCTTCACGTCTTTGGAACTAGCAAAAGAATTGATAAAGAATAAAACAAGTCTTGTGGGGACTGTAAATCGAGCTGAAAGAGAAATTCCAGATAATTTGAAAATAAAATATTCTTTTTTCCACGAATGCTTACAAACATGAACAAACTGGTTCCACACTGACTGTATACCAAGTTAAAAAGAAAAAATGTCATTATATTGAGTACACTTCATTCAAGCGTCGCAATAGCAAATAATGAAAAGAAGTCACCTGAAACAGTAACTTTCTACATTGACACTAAATACGGTGTTGATGTACTTGATCAAATGGCACGGAAATATTCGGTGAAAGCCGGATCAAGACGATGGCCAGTTCATACCTTTTATAACATCTTAGATTTTGCAGCTATAAACGCTTGTATTATTTACAAAGACGTGGTAGATAACCGTATCTGAAGGAAAATTTTCATACAGCAATTAACAAATGAATTGCGTTGAAATTATGTCAGTGATAAAATGTGTCACGATTAAAATTATATATTGGAATACGTTCCAGAAAATCCTGCTCAACGCAGAAAATACGAAATTAAAAAGTGTAAAAGAAAATGTTACAAACAAAAGGTGGTGTTCATGCATGAAATCGATGTGCGTAAAATGCACCGAAATAATTTCCTATTATTGTATCAATTGCATAATGTATGTATGTAATATAAAGTAATGCTAAAATCTGTTTGAATATTGTATTTTTTTTTAATTAAAAATTGTCCTGTAAAATTTCATAAATATTTTTAATATTAATTAATAATATTTTTTCTGTGTCATAAATAATCTATTTTTCGTAAAAAGTGTTACAAAATAAGCTTAATTTAATGAAATAAAAAAAAAGAATGTTACCTAGATGTTATAACAACAATTTTATTCCTGGTGTCGAAATGACACCGGCGGCAGTTTTAGGATGTCGAGAGGGCCGGAAGTTCTATTGTTAAGCAGTAGGTATATGTCTTACTTGTCACACTTTTAGAATGAAAAGTCCAAATATATCATGTCGCATGATCAATCACCAGATGAAGATTTTTTTTTCACGAGTTATAGTAATTAAAACCTCCAATAGTATCAACTGAAATTAGGTCAAATGGTTCATGGGCAACTGCCACCTGCTCCATCAGTCCGAATTTTCTCTGAGTCGATTTCTTGTTTTTCTGACATGTGTCACAACAACGAACAAAATTTGAAAAATCTATTATTATATTTTGCCAATAGTAAATAGGGGAAATTAACTATAACTTTTTTTCACGCCTAGATATCCAAATTTTTCATGTGCATCGGTTATTAATTTTAGGCTTAATGATGGCGGAACTACAATTTTGACTAGATTTTTCTTTTTCACTGTTAAAACTCCACTATATTTCTTGTACTTTACATTATTTACATTATCATTTAATTCTCCCTGAATAATTTCATCTGTGATTAAAAAATTACAATATTGGCATACAAAGTGGCTTATAGGATTTTTTGATAGCATATCAACTTCATAATTATATTTACTTTTATGTGTACTATTTCGTAATCATACATGGAGCGTTTTAAAGACCATCTAAACAGTCGTCCAGTTAAATTTTTAACATTTTTCAGCCATTGCAAGGCGGAATGATCCGAATGAATTGTGAATTTCTTCCCATGTAAGTAACAATGGTATTTATCAATTGAATCAATAATCGTCAAACACTCAAGTTCAGTAATAGCATAATTTCTTTCGTGTGTTTTTAATTGTCTGGAATGAAAAGCGATTGGGTGTAGTTGACCATCAGGATGTTTTTGTTTTAAGACAGCAGCAACTGCTTCTTGACTTGCGTCGACAAAATAGTGGCATGGATAATTTGGATTGAATATAGTTAAAATTGGTTTTGAAATGAGCTCATCTTTTCGTCTTTGATATGAATTTTGACAATCTTGGGACCAATCCCATTTCACATCCTTTTTAAGTAATTTGTTTAACGGAAGTCTCAATTTAGCATAATCTTGTATAAATTTTTGATAAACATTTAAGGACCCTAAAAATATTTGCAATTCTTTAACATTTTTTGGGTGGTAGTAAATATTTTATTGTTTCAATGTTTACATTATGGGGTGAATATTTTCCTTATGAGATTTCATATCCTAAAAATTTTATTTATTTCTTAGCAAACTGGCATTTTGATTTGTTTAATTTGATATTTTCTTTTTGACAAATTTTAAAAATTTCCTCTAAATGTTTCCTATGTTCATCAAAGGTTTGGGAAAAGATTATTATGTCATCAAAATAGTTCAAGGCATAGTCGATTTGATATTTATTTAGAATTTGTCTAATTGCCCTCTGAAAGACACTTGGTGCATTTTCCCTTCCAAATGGTAGTCTTGTCCATTCATAAAGTCCAAAATTTGTTGTGAATGCCAATTTTTCAGTGTCACGTTCGTGTATTTTTATATGACAATATCCTGAAGTTAAATCTAATGTTGAAAAACAATTGGCATGGGCTAGTTGATCTAATAAGTCATCAATTCGTGGTATGGGTTCAGAATCAGTTTTTGTAATTACATTTAATTTTCTACAGTCTATGCATAGCCTGGTTTTTCCTTGGCCTTTCTTATTTACAAAAGTTACTGAGGCGCTAAATGGAGAATGTGAGGGCTTAATAAAACCTGTCTTTAACAATTCGCCAATGTGTCTTTTTATTTCAGCATTTTCCGTTTGGGATGTACGATATGACCTTTGTGCAATTGGGAGTTTTGAAGTTAAATGTATATTTTGGGTTTCTAATTTTATTTAGCAAACATCATATTTATTTTTTTAAAAGATATGTTGGAAAGCTTGTAAATTTTTTTTTAATTGGGGCCAGTCCTCGGGTATTTGTTCTGGTGTCAAAAAGTCCAAAACATCACCGGGCTCTTTAAACAGAGTATTCAATGTATCATCGGGGATACCTGATGTCTCTTGAAAATTTTGAATATTACAATGATTACACATATTATCTTAATTATAATTTTTTTCATTTGAGTGTCTCATTCTTTGTTTATTGTTAACATTCAGGGATTCATAGTCATTTGGAAAAACATTATTCACATTATTATTCACATAATTTCTATAAACAGTCCCTTTGTAATGCTCAAGAGAGTGATTATTTCTGAAATAGTTTTTCTTAACAAAATTTATACCTTTATAATTTCTATTACTATTCACAGTCCAATCATTAAAACAATGTCTATTTTCATATAAATTTTTGTGTACCTCTCTAAAATTACACATATTATTATGGTTAAAATACATTTTACCCTTATACATGTTATCACAAAAATTTTCAATTTTTTCTCTTTGAACATTCAATGCGTATGGATTGACAAAATTTTTATTTTCACACAATTTTATTTCTTTATTAAATTGGAATACTTTGAAATTTCTTAAATTTATGTCTAAATTAAATAATCCCGTATGTTCTAAGCTTAGTAATACATATGACAATTCACTTTTTATTATTAAAATTTCAATTTCTCGATTAAATTTGCCATTTGTAACATTTGTTTTTATTAAATTTGTAACAGTTACTTGACAAACAGTCTGATTTAAAATTATATTATCTAAGTTTAATTTTTTAAATTTTTTTA
This sequence comes from Dolomedes plantarius, assembly GCA_907164885.2. Taxonomy (NCBI): domain Eukaryota; kingdom Metazoa; phylum Arthropoda; class Arachnida; order Araneae; family Dolomedidae; genus Dolomedes; species Dolomedes plantarius. Next base: position 61,777,205 of record OU015496.1, on the reverse strand, counting down.
TAGATTTAAACGATGTTTCTGATATTTAAGAAATTGTTTAGCCTGTATCTAATAGGCATTGAAAATGTTTATCACTCACTCGAGCCGAGATTACAAGTCATCTGTTGTCTCTGTTGTCGTAATTTGTCCTTTGGTATCTGCTGTTGAAAGTCCCTCTGATTTGGTTGTCATTTCGTCTTCGTTCCCCATTATTTTGAGGTGGTCTGTTATAATAGTTTTCTCTGTCATGATATCTGGGTTGCTCGTATGTATTCCATCTCTGTCTGTTTGCCGTGTCAGACCAGCGGCACCTAGTTTCGTTACCACCGGAACTCTGATGATCCCTCGCGGCGTAACAATTTCTTCCTTCCGTAAAGCTTCGTTGTCCGGAACTGGTGCTTGGCAGGTGAATCTTTTTGGCCTTTTCCAGCCAGTCGAACGGATTTTTTTATTTCTTACAGAGACAGTAATGTTCTCATATGATGCGGCGAATCCAGTGTAAGAGTCTCTACGATTTCTGTATCGTCTTTTTGGAGTGTTTTTCCAATTTCTAGTTTTTCTTTAAAATATTTGAAGAGGTCATCATTCTCCTGTAATTGTAGTTCTCTAAATTGAATATGTAGTTGCTCTCCTTACTTTTGGAAAAAATTGATATCAGCTGTTGTTTTATTACTGAGTAATTTTCCTTATATAATTCTGTTGATATGATTATTTCTTGAATATCCTGACTTACAAAGCGGATTAAATTTTCTTTTTTTCCATTTCTCATTTAATTAAAATGTGTTGCAACGCTCCTCAACTAAATTGAACCATTGGAAGATATTTCTGAAGCTTCTATTGTCGAATTGCGGTATCGCTAATGTTACCTCAGGTCTGTTTCTTTCCATAAATTGTCCTCTCAAACTTCTTTCTTTTTTAATTCTCTCTGCACAAACTGTCTCATTTTTCTCGTCATTTTCATTATCGTCGCTTACAGTTTCATTTCGATCCTCTTTTTCTTTATCGTGAGCCATTTGTTGGTTTACTAAACTGTCATCTAGATTTAATTTCGTTTTCAAGTCATTTTCTTCTATTCTCGATGCCATGGTATGCCTCTATAATTTTTTTGCTTGCAAAAGTCACTTTAAGATTCCTTTTTTTATATTTTTTTTGTTTTGCAAATCTTCATACCTTTGTGCTATCGAAAGAATTTTTTTTCTTGGGTCCCCGGCGTTCGAAGCACTGTCGACTCTTGTCTAGCGTAAGACTACGACCGCTATATTAAATTATGTTGCAGTCCGTGGTGGTCCGGTGGCGTAAAAGAAGGCAGTCCAGCTCAAGTAAATCACATTAATCCAGTTTAATCAGGTTTATTTCTTCTTCCAGCAACTACTGTTCCAAGTAGCGCATATTTGAGCGATCGCCATTTTCAAATTGTGGACCCGGCTAACTCACGTCCGCAAGCAAAACTTCCGCGATCTGACCATCTCATGGTCAAAATCTGCACGTGTACTCTCTCGGCACATGCGCAGAGCCCCCAAAAAGACTCCCGAAGGTCTTCCTCGTGCCTAAATCCTGTACCTGATTCTAAAAATAATTCCCTCTTCGTGATTTTCTTTCATTGCGAACTGAAAGTCACTCTCAAAGCCGGGGAAAAAACAACTATTTATTCCGCGCGTCTGGAAATCAGAATTACTTTGGTTTTTACTCGCGCCATGAAAATAATTTAATCTCGAAGCCCCCTTAAATTTACATTAATTATTCCCTTCCCAATTAAGTTCTGACATATATATATATATATATATATATATATATATATATATATATATGGTAACTCTAGGATAGATGACTAGTCTAAATGTTTCCAAAACTTGATCATAGATGGTAGTTTAAACTTACTTCTTAGGAAATGTTTATTGAGTTCATTCATTGGGAGGTACAGCTGTGTTTTTCGATTATAAAAAGTAAGTGAAATTTTAATGTTTATTTAATTTAGTGGCTGAATATTTTTGTTGAGTTAGGTATCTGAAGGTTTTGCAATAAGTATGTTACATTATTTTTTTTACATTAAGGACTTTTAAGGCACGTATATAATCCAATCTTTGCTTCTAAGCCTAAAACAAAGACATACAATGGCGGAGTGACGCTTTAAATTGGGTTGCCATCTATCCTGAAATTGAAGGACAGATGGCCACATAAAATAGAGGAGAGATGACCACCTTTAATCAATATTTCTAAATTATACGGAGTGAGGATTTTAACTAAATATAATTATATTTAAAATAATTTTATAGCTTTTATGCTTATAATTATATCAATAGATATAATTGTTTCAATTTTAACTAATATAAATATTTCAATAATGATAATAATATAATATGGCGAACAATGTTTTTTCCAGTTTTTCAAGATGCCGAATAAATACATAAGAAAGCCTCATTCAAACCGAAGGACCTGGAGTCAAAATAACTTGTCTAAGGCAATGGAGGCTGTGCAAACGGGATCATATTCGGTAAAAGGAGCGTCTGAAGCATTTCACATTCCATGCAAGACTTTTGAGCGCCGATTGAAGACCAATAATTCCAATAGAGTCAGCATGGGTTCTGGTCCGATGTTTGTCAAAGAAAACGAAGAAAGATTAGTAAAACACATTAAGCGAATGCAGAAACAAGGATTCCCTTTTACTCGAGATGATGTGAGAATTCTCGCTTTTCAATTTGCCATAAAACTGGATATAAGCACCGTTTTAATGATACGTGAAAAGACTGGGTATGTTTGGGTAAGTCTATTCCTCAGTCGTTATTCTGATATATCAATCAGAAAAGCTGAAGGTGTGTCGCTTCTGAGAAGTGAAGCCATGAAACGTGAAGAAATAGATCCCTAATTCAAACTAGAGAAGATGAAATTGCCAGATTCTACAGATTTCAATGGAATATAATTTGATGAGGATCACTGTGTTGGTTGTGGAGAAAAATAGAATACCACAACCAAAAAGGATAACTGGGTAAAATGTATAAGGTCTCTGAAATAGTACCATGAAACGTGTACAAACTATCAAGACCTTTGCCAAAAATGTGGTACAATTTTACGAAAAGTGAAGGGTTGAAATTATACTTCAAATGTTGTTTATTCGAATTGTATTCACTCATTTTTCATCTTTTCAAATTGCTATATGTTTTTTTCATGATTAACTATATGAAATGTGTTGTTTTTTGCTATTTTAACTTTACTTTTTCTTTCCAATTAGATGGCCATCTCTCCTCGGCTTGAAGGAGAGATGGCCATCTGCCATTTAGATTTCAAACTATGTTTCCCAATTTTGTTCTCAATGTTTAATGTTTTTTGCTCAAAATATAATGAGTATATATATATAAGAATTTTAAATATGCATACATATTTCTTGTGTTTGCATTTTAAGAAATTCAATTTCAATCTTTAAAAAACTATAGCCATCTATCCTAGAGTAATCCTATATATATATATAGTGTGTGTGTGTGTGTGTGTGTGTGTGTGTGTATTTCGAATTTTTTTATTTTACTTTGAATAGTTTTTTTGAAGTGGTTCCGAAATACATTATATAAATTGATATTTAGAGTCATGAATATATTTCCACCACATATTGATAAGAGAAAATATGGTAATAGGATATTCCCGTAATTATTGCTGTAGATGTTGCGGAAATATCCAACAATAATATTTAAAGAATGTCTGGGAATGAACAATTACACGATATGAATATTTAATAATCGTTTACGAACACGTTTACAAATATAATAATCGTTTATTTAGTACACATTTCTTATTAGTTAGATACTTAATAGGCTTCAAAAATTAAGTTATAAACCACATCGATGGATTAAAAAAACCTTATCAATAATTAAAATATAAAGACTTAGATTCTACCACGCATTCTCACCCATAATTCGTTTCAGGTAAAAAAAAAGATAGAATAAAAAAAAAATACTAGGCGTGTTGAAACATTAATACCTACCCTCCAAATTACCGGATGCAGGTCAAAGCATGGCGGGTTTTACATCTATTTTTATTAAACTCATAAATTATTAACCCCTACTAAAGTGTTTTAAATTTCACCAAAAGTTTCCTTCAAGAATTATGAGGCATAGAAAAAGAAACATTAATCCCCATGAAAGTGATTCGTGAGTTATTGCCTTGGACGAAATGATCATTAGTTTAAAGTAAGATGGCTCTGATAGCGAACAATCGTCTTTAGCGACATTTGAAAGAATTTTCTTGGTTTGTGTTGGGACAGCTCTCAGATCAGAGTGTACTTGAAACAAAAACTTGCCAAAATTTGAAAATTTTTGTAAAGCCATTTTAATAATAAAGACGGAAGAAAATTATCAAAATTTTCAGCATTTCAGGCTTTATTACTTCCGGAAAGGTGAAAACGCAAGTAAAACATACAAATAAAGATTTGTGCAGTGTAAATTTTGGGAAGTTGGAATTATGAAGTTACCTGAAAGATAACAGGAGATAGTAAAACAAAACGGCGAGTATGTTGTTAAGTAAAGCTATTAATGAAAATAAAATATGTTTATTTTACTTCTACATAAAAATCAAACGAACATATTGGCCAACCGAATAGATATTGTCATTCCATTTTAGTGTCTATAAAATTATATTGAGTTTCTGAAGAACAGCGAGTCATTTCTACAATTTCAAAAAGGGGGTATGGAAGTATAGGTTTACTGTGAGAGATATTTCCTATACAATAAATGGTGATGTAAGAGTTTATTATTTATTAAATAACATATTTACTGATTCATTGCAACGAAGAGATAGGATAGACTACAGAAACCAAAAATCTGAAATACATGAAAAATTGTTGAAGGTTTCTTAACAAATATTAATGAAGGTTTCTATGCAAAAAATATGTAAAAAAAACTCTGTTAACTATACATTTTTGGTTCAGAAACATGATTTTATTTGCGTGTATTTTTAAGGTACATACAATCTTAATGAAACAACCCTTAGGTGAAGTGCGCAGAATTACCAGATGCTAATTCACCATTGAGACATTCCCTCATTTTTTAAGTGTGTAACGTGTTTTATTTTACTTTTTTGTCACAAATCTCATAAAATATGTCTCTAGTGCATATAAAAATTCCCCCCTTTGACGCATTAAGAAAAATCATGTTTACAGTACAGTAATTAGGAACATTTACATAAGTAGTTATAGTCGATTAGTTGTAAAAGTCTGGTTGCCTACTGCTGACAGTTTCAGCCATTAAGTCATGCGAAAAAAGGCACCTGGTACTATGGCAAAGACCGTGATGATTAATTAATGTGCTAATTTGGATGAACATTTTACGTTATGGCTTAGATTAAATCTAGTGGCGTGATCTAGGATACTATATTTATGAACAGAGAAACTGGTAAATTAAACTAAAATTCTGTATAAAGTGTGCCTAAACAAATGACGTCTGGTTCTTTTTATACTAACCACAAAAGAGTATTGCTTCTCATAGCTTTCTCACTACTAAGAAAGTAAATGATAGTTTTTCTCCTCAGCTTTACATTTAGCTTATCAGTCCGTAATTTAATCAGATTGTCTCAATGTCAAAACAGGAATTAATTATGAATTAAGTTTTTCCATTTTTTTTCTTCCGAGCCGTGTTAGAGAAATTTTTCCAGGGCATCTTTTTTCAAAAATTATGGTTTTCAAAATATCCAATATAATATATTGGGTAATCTCACAAACTTTCACAAACTGATCTCATGATCGAATTCCAACTAAAGCATGAGAATTTCAGCCGTATCATAAAAAGCAGTGTTCGTTTCTTATATGTTACTCCCATGCTAGAGTAGCCAGCAAAATTATTATGAGTATGGACGATTGTCCTCAAGACGCGCTTCCCACAGTAGATCAAAAAAGTTATCTCAAATAATATTGCAAATACTTAAAATAGTTATTGTAAATCCTTATGAAAAATTTTTTAATCCGCATATGCTTATCCGCATATGCTATATATATATATATATATATATATATATATATATATATATATATATATATATATATATATATATATATATATATATATATATATATATGACGAATGTAAGACTACGCCCTGTGATATTCGAACTAAGCGAGTCATGGTTTATCCGGTGGTGTAGCAAGAAGTAATCCAATCAATAATTGAGCAGGCATCAGTTCATTTTACTCCAATTTATTTCTTTTCAGGTAAACCACAGCTACAATTCAGTGCGTTCATTTTGCGCTATTTCACTTTTAGAGACGCGGAGAAGCATACGTCCGTCAGCATTGAATTTTATCCCCGCTCTGCATCTCATGGTCAAATTCTTCACGTGTACTCTCTCGGCACATGCGCAGAGCCTCAAACTTAAGTTCCTTCCCAACTTAAGTTCTGACATACATATATATATATATATATATATATATATATATATATATATATATATATATATATATATATATATATAATTTAATCGAATGTTTAAATTTAACATCGAAAATTTATTATATTATTGAAAATATTACACATTTTCTTCTTCTGTATTCAAGAGAATTTAAATTTACTCGTACCCCAATAAACATTTAAACTGATTTTTTAGTAAGAACTGTCTGCTGTATTATACAGTAAGAAGAGGGAAAAATAGCAACAAGAAATTTAACTGGTAGGTCTAATCAAATTAGATATTTTTCCGCATATTTTTATCTCATTCCCAATCATCTTATATGTCGTATTATTTGATTATCTAAATATCTATTTTTTTTTTACTGATAAAGAAATATAGAGCTGCTGACAGAAATAGCAAATCGTACCTTTTTTTATATATTTTTAAATTTATCATCATTATTATTATTATTATTAAATATAACATATTTTGTAAACATGTTTAACATAATATTAATAAATGCAAAATATTTAGGCGTCCTAGCTTAAACAATTTTAAATTATTTCGTAAAAATTCTGGTAGAGGGTTCAAATATTCAAATTATTATCTTCTAAGGAAATGCGTATTAAATTTTAGACTTCAGTGCATTAAAATATACTGTCTTTGATGTTTAGACCATAATATATGTTAAATTACCCGCAAAACTCTTAATTCAGCCCACGTTAAAACTCTGTATCGTAATACTGTATATTTAACTATTATAGACCATATCATTTCAACAGCATGAGAGCAGTTAAATATTAAAAAAAAAGATTTCGAAAACAAATGACGAGATGAATTTGGTGAATAGTAATTGGATTTTATTTTATAGTTAAATTATAATAAGTTAGGCAATTTTATGCTCCAATATATATAAACGTCTTAATAAAAAATGATGTTAGTAAAACATTGTTCCTTATGTATGTTTTCGTTAAAAAGTAACCCAATTGTTCCTAGATGTTTCCAGTTCACTTTGCTCTTTGTGTCCTAGGATTTTACTCCAAAGTCAGAAAATGCGGCTGTCTAACAGCCGAAGAGCACAGGAAGCGCGGTTATATGGGTAAAATAAGAATAACAAACGAAAAAGGTGCTTCAAATTCATATACATTGTAAAGAAATTATTAAGTAAGTAGACATCATTTGTTATATGAATCGTTATCAGTGGGATGAGTGAGGCTGCCCTTCAGTGGATATCTTTACGAATCTTGAATCCAAAGCGGACATAGTTATTCTCATTTCCTGAAACACAATGTATTGTCACGATACGTACTTTTTATCACAGAGACCACCAAATACACATCTGCAGACCAATAGGACGTCACACATGGAAGTTCGTTAAGCTTTGCTACATTACATCGAATATCCATATTTTAGTTACATCCAAAATCAGTTAAGTTCAATGTTACCAAATTTTGTCTTGAGTGTTGTGTCGCAATAAAATTTCCATCCTCGACAGATATGCTTTCACGTGGAACTTTGATCTTAAATTAATACAAAATAGTTGTTGTTATCTTCTTTAAAGTCTTTTTAAAACCAGTTGATAGCAGGTGAAACGTGCTTTTCAAAAAGGAATTTCATGGTACAAAAAAAATCAACTTTATTGGAGTTCATAAACAGCTGTTCGAATGTCTCAGCCATCACCACTTTTTTTAAATTTTCTTCTTCGTAAGATTAATTTTTCTGTTTCAGAAATGAAATGATTTGGATTCATTTCTGAAGTACAAGTGCACTTGTTACCTTCCCACGGAGATAGATTCAACGCTTTCAATCTTTCAAAGGTATTGCAGAGGAATTCTATTTATACTAAATTATGAGAGTCCACGAAGTGTTTAGAATACTCGTGTATTTGTGTGTTCCTCTATAGAAAATTCAAACCAATGGAATAATACATTCCCATGAGAGAGCCATTTAGAGGTCTGAATACTGCAACAGACACGTGTACTCGGCTCTCTAAGCCCCACACAGTTTTCTTCACTTCGTTAATACAACTCTAAAACCACGTGGGTTGAATGTCACTTCTTAGAAAATGCTGAGAAATTTGGCGGAGACTCGCAGCGCCCACGGAAAAAGTTGCGACATCAACAAAATGAGATTGAAAAATAATGCAATAAAGAGGCTGTGTATTGAAAATTATGACATTTCGGTCTTATATAAACTTTTTAGCAGGAAAAGAGTAAAATAGTTTCTTAGTATCAATATATAAGTGGATTTTGAGAGAGATAAAAATCCATAATTGAACATGATATATTTTAACTCTGTCTTAATAAATGATTTAGAATTTTTTACCGTGCGTATCTCTTTTACAAAGACGAAAATATACGCATACGGAATGAAAATAATGTTCTTTTATTTATTTTTTTATCATACGTGTACACAATAAACATGTTTTAAATCTTCTTTATTTTATTCGGACGCCTTTCGAACATAGTGCGATTAAACAAGTAAACAATTCTAATAATATGATCGACCAGAAATATATTCTATTTTGTACACCGATAATTAAATGTCTTTAATAAATGATATTTTCCGTATTTCAAATTTGTTTCATTACTGTTACCCTTTAAAATCTATATTTTGACGTTGCATGATAGATTTCATTTTAAAAATGTTTAACAAATTTCCTTTTTATATACATTGATCTTAAATTCCCCATAAAATAGTGATTTGTTTTACATATCTTAATAAACAATCAGAAAGAATAAGAAGAGTTGTTTTGTCTCTCTTCTCCAGCTACATTAAATGATGAAAAACTGAAAATATCAGGCAATATCTTTTTAAAGGTAAACAAAATGTAAAGAAATGCTAAACTTTTTCCTTTGAGTTCTATCAAAAGAAATAGTAGTAATCCATAAATATCCTTTACTGGATATTTTTGGCAGAAGACGCTATAAAAGTTATAACTGCAGAAGTGTCACTGAACTTGTAGTCAAGAAATAATACGTCGCTAGAATATTTGTAATGCAAGAATATCAGGAAAAGCATGGTTTATTCTTTGCATGTTCAAAATATAGGATGAAAACACCACATAATCTATAAGCAAATGATATCGGTGTAAAGTAAGAGGCTTTATAAATATATGTACATCGCAGATAAGTAAAGCTTACAGTAGTCCAAATGTATGCTGGTAAAACATATTATATAAATATATATATATATATATATATATATATATATATATATATATATATATATATATATATATATATATATATATATATATATACTGGCTGAAACCCGCACTTCGCTACGGAGTACATTCAAATTAAATAAAATGGTCAATGTATACAATTGATGTAAAAAAATGAAAAAATATATTTATAAAAAATTCGTAACGGATATTTTTACAGACAAAATACCGTAGAAAAAAATATTGAAATTAAATCTAATAGGACATACTAAAGAATATAGTACAGTTAATATAGTACATTTTGAGGAACATATCTTTTACAGTATTTTAATATTCTTTTGGATAATGTCCAATCGTCTGCCGCATTAGCAAGAAAAAAATATTTTTTGTCTATTTCGTTGTTATCAGGTGACGAAAAATTTATTTAAAGTACCAGAAAAAGAAATCACGTGATCAACATTTAATAAATTAAATTCTAAAACTTAAACTTTAAAAATACACCAAAAATCAGAAAAGGGAGGTAAAGATTCGAAAAAATTTTCATTTTAAAGGGATTTTTAAAGGGATTTTTAAAATCTTTCTCGTGATATAAATTTTATAACCCTCAGATTATTATTGTAAATACAAACTTAAAAAAAGTTACAAAAACAGCTTAAAAATTCAATTTAAAAGGATCTAAGAAGAATTTTTCAAAAATCTTTCTTAGTGCACCCCTACACTAGATGAAGTATCACCATGCAAAATTTCAGCCCATTAGGTCCAGCGGTTTGGACTGAGCGTTGTATGTCATTCAGTCAGTTACGGAACTGTTATATATATATATATATTCATCAATATAATTTTGTGATTTGTAGATGGTTTCAAAGTATGGGAAAAAACAGTATAGCGCTTATAAAACAGCTCCTTTTTACAAAATTTTACTCATAACCTAATTCCTTTACAGTGTTTGTTCACATTCTATTTATGGGTTACCAATAAACCAAGCAAATTTCAATTTCTCATCTGAGTGATAATTTTCACTGAACTTTTAATAGATCAACAACGGAACTTCTCTATACGGTAACCCTTCTAAGCAGACACATTTTGTTCAGAAGCGATTAATAATTCATAGATTCAGTGTTACAGAAGAAACCTCTTTTTGACGGTCACCCTTCAAAACGTCGACTTTTTTTTTTTTGAACCATTAGTGGCCGCCATTGAGAAGTTTCACTGTTTATTAATTCGGGAAACGTAATTAATTGCGCCTCTTTCTTTTGACAAAGTGACGCTCATATCAATCGTGTCAATATTTCAATTTTATTCGTAAGTTAAAATATTCGAATAATTAAATTTTTTTTCATGGTTTAGTCCATAAATATTCCCATTACAACTTCTCATTAAAAACATTTTTATGGAGTTAAAAATAAAATTCCCGTAAAGAGAAATAATCATTTTCAACACATGGTTACAAGCAACGAAACTTAAAATGCCATCTTTATATCTTTGTCTTCTTTTAATTAAGCAAAATATGAAAAAAATATTTAAATTACCTATATGTATGTCCCCAGGATCCAAAGTTTAAAAAAGGGCGTTTGTCAGTTTGATTTTCTTATGAGAGATATTATGTATATGGTTACTCCCGTATTGATTTTCAAACATATCATCAACTCGGTGTTTAAGTAAAACAAAGAGTGGAAGAAATTAAATATGATAATAATATTATGGTTTAGTTTTCCCTCTTGAATGTGCTAATAAGGCACTTTTCTAGAAAATATACTGATATCCGAGTTAAATCAAAAGTGATAATATGCAATTTCTATTACATTGAAACGATATTGAAAATTCATTTCTCCTTCGACAACGAATTAACCTGATGAGTGAAATAAAATTTTTTTTGATTTTCAAACTGAAAGCAGCGTATTTTATTGTTGAAAACTTCAATGACTGAATTATATGAGATCTAATCTAAATTCATATCTCCACTTAAAAAAATGAATTCATCTAGACCCATTTCCAATTAATCAAAATAAATGAACTCAAATCCAGCACAGGAAGATCTAAAGAGAATGAAAACAGCGAATAAGAATTCCTACGTGCAAATAATTTGCATTTCATGATATTAAAGTATATGTAGAAACTTTTCATCCACTTTTAATTACATTTCCAATTTATGCGTCTCCAACATATAGTTAATGATGAACCGATATCGGATTCACGTTAGTCGAGGCCTAACTTTGTATTCCTAAAGCGCATATTAAAATTAATAGGTTTATAGAAGTATTATTAAATTCAAACTTTTATAAAATGAGCTTCAACACATGTTATTACAAACTTGACAGAATTAATTTGTGCTAGACATCATGAATGGGTTTTCCCGAAGTAGAGCGTAGATCATTAATTAAAACAAAGAATAATGATATAAAGCCTCCAATGTAGTATGAAAATTATGCAGATGATTTGATCGTTCGGATAATACGGTGAAGTTTTGTACCTATGACTTCTGGGTGAACTACCTACTTGCATATGCTCCATTCAGACATAAACAGCACACAAAAGACAGCAGCTTAATCAATGAAAAATGAATTAACGTTTATAAAAATGGGGATTAAAAGTATAATTAAAAGGGGTAACTCCAAAATGGAGCGAATGTTTAGAATTTGAGTTCATGATTTTTGGTCTGTATTTGAATGTTTGATTTGAATTTCGTATTAGCATGTAATAGGCTTTCAGATGTGTTGATGTTTTTGAGTAAATAAGAAAGCACCCAAAGGATGGAAGGATTAAGTAATGTGCTGATGAAATTGAATATAATAAAGGACTCAAAATAACATAGGAGACAAAGATAGAATTTTGTCCTAAATTACTTTGGTAAAGGTAATTTTTGTAAACACTAAAAAGTAGATACAGGGATCATACATCATATATAAAGACAACGGAAACAGCCATTTTTTTTCGCACATTTGATGAGAGAAAAAAAATGCTCATAGATCATAAAAAAGAGTATCATGATCAGAATATCTGAATCGTTATCATATTGTATATTAATTCTTATTGCAAAAATCAAGAAAAATGGAATTTGAAATATTTGGTGAATCAGTTCAAAAGATCGTATTTAAAAAGAACAAAATTGACGGAACAAGTCTTTAAAAGGTATTTTGAGGGTTTTTAGCTATTTCTGTAGAAATTGCCAATATAAACTAGAAAAATGAAAACACATTAAATTTTCGCTTCATGCTAGTCAGTGATAAAAAAAGGAAATCAGTCTATTCCTTTTATTAAAAATCTCTGCCAATAAAGAGCCTATCTGCCTGAAGCATCATCCTGAAATATTGAAAGAATTTTATTTGCCGTTTGAATATATAGCAGTTTTGATGCTTTGAATTTTTCAACAGTAAACTGGTGTTGCGAATGTTATATCGTTACATATGTTCATAAGTTTTATTTCATTCGAAAAAACAAGATGATACTTATGTATTAGAATATTTTAACAAGAAATGGATAAGTAAGGAATTTTTAAAATTCTCGAAACTTTTTGAGTTGAAGCATTTGATTAAGTATTAATGAGACTTTTTTTGAAAAATTAATAAAATTGCTTTAAAATTTATCGCAGACAACCAGTTGTCTCTAATTCCCTACTACGCTGAAAAAGCATACCATATTCAGACAATGAGAGTTGGGAATTAAACATAAGTGCATAAGTGTTGAATACTTACTTTTGTATTGAATTATAGATAATATACTTTTATACAGAACTAATGTTTATTTGATTACATTCTTTGGTATTAAATTATAACTTTACGTCTAGATGAGATATTTTAATGCAAAACTTATTTTAAAGTACGTTATATAAAAACTGGAACGTTCAATGTCGTTTGACTTCAAAAAACATTTTATAGAAAAAAATTGTGGATTGTATGTTTTGACATTTTAAAATATTAAAATTTTCAGTATGTAAAAATAATTTTCTTTTCACTAAAACATGAGGAATTAAGCTAAAATATATAAGTTTACAGTTTTTAAAATAATTTTTAAAATGACAATCATGTATAATTTTTATAATGAAATGTGTCCCATAATATAAAACGTATTGAGAGCTCGTTTTAAATTAAAATTGTTCTATGAAATAGGATGCATATTAATGTGTACATATTCAGTTGTATAAATATAATAAGGAAGAAACAACCAAAAGATATTGAAAATGAAAAAGTATGTTAACTCCTCCATCAGTAAGGAAAAAATTACAAACATAAGTAACTTTGAATCATTATATATTTTATATTAAATTATTGTTTTTATCGTATGATAGCATTTATGGAATAACATCAATTAAAATAGTTAATTGTATATACTATAAATATTGGATAAGTCAATGGTTCTAAATTACAAATAGTGCTGGAAAAAATCTGTGGCTTTGTTCTAAAATTGCCAATGTCAAAATTGGTAGTTTCAAGAAAAAATCATTCAAAGATATTGAATATTTTGCTGAATTTTATAATATCTTTATTATACTACGCGTCACATTATTATTTTTTGACTTGCTCGTTGTCAGTGTAAAAAACTATTTTTATAATATAAAAATTTTTCATTAGTTACAATTTTATAAAAAACATATGCCTTTGGTTAAAAATTTAAATCCAAAGTTACTGCATCTTAAATGGCATTGGATGATTTTGTTATTTGACTTGGGACTTTTTAGGATTAAATATTTACTAAAATGGAAACGTTTCGTATAAATAACTCAAAATCTTGAAAATTTGACATTCGCCCTTTTAGAACCAAACCTCAGAAATAAAACTTGTCATAATTAAACAAAATTCATCTCCTTAGGAGGATTAAATACCACTCGTAAAGTAACAATACCAATTTTTATTCCAAAGTTTAAAATATATAACATTAAACGGTATAAGGAATTAAGCTGCATTTGCACTTATGTGGTCTTCTTTTAAAATACGAATTAAAAATGAAAAGTATAATTTAGAGCGTAGGTATTTGATTCTGAAGAAAAATTTTCGAGTGTTGAAACTCTATTAACAGAATTTAATGTTGTTCATAACGCGGTCAACAACTTAAATCACCATTTGTCATACACGATACGGAATTTACACAAGTATGAATACATTGGAGTTTTTCAAGTGCAGGGAGTATATACTATACCGTCTTTAAGAATGTCCTTATTTGGTGGCTCACAGTATTGTTCAGGAGAATATTCCCTCTACAGCCACTCTAAAGCTCTTTCATTTCCCCAAAGTCGTCCGTAATTGAATTCCTTTCTGGTGCTGCATTGGAATTTCTGCACGGAGCTTCCATAACTCTGAATTCAATTTTAATAACATCTCTAGAACATAAATATCCCTTTTAGGAATCTAAATCATAAAAGCTTATCAGTCACAAAATACTTGAAATGTTGTTGGTTCAAGTGTCATTATGATAAATAAGATAAGACGAAATATGCTCTTTTGTATAATTGGCATAAACAGAGAAAGGCACAAATTTGATGAATATTCATTTAATGCACACACACACACTCATACATGTATGTATGCATATATATATATATATATATATATATATATATATATATATATATATATATGTGTGTGTGTGTGTGTGTGTGTGTGTGTGTACAACATATAAAACGCAAAAACACTTTTTAAATTAAAAAATTCAGTCAAAAATGCTTCACCGTATCGCGTTGTAAATTAATTGTTTAGTTCGGTTTCAAGAACAAAGAAATTGAACTTAATTAGGAACTTCCTATAGAATCCCTGTACCCCCCCCCAATATTTTCGCGCTTAGATCACATGTTCGTGTGGGAGTTCGAGGTCCAGATTTCTGGGCGCGAACCAATAATTGCAGAAGTTTTAGATCACGAGTCAAGACTTCTATAAAGGTCTATATAGGCGCGTAAAACAGTACAGGTGGGAATTGTTGAATTGTCATTCCCTCGATAATATGTAGCAGTTGAGGGAATAAAAAGTCTTTGTTCTATGTATGGCGTGATTCTGTGTGTCCGGGGCTGGAAGGGCCAGTAGCTGAGATTAAAGATAGATATTTTTCAAGTTTCCAAAATCGACAGCGCGCTTCACCGGCCAACTACACTTTGTTGCGCCGGAATTGGAATAAGTACAACACACCCTTGTAAAGCATCGTCCTGCCTATTATTATCCCTCGCCGGCGCCGGTGCTGATACACACACACACACATACACACACACACACACACACACACAGACACACACACACACACACACACACACACACACACACACACACACACACACACATATATATATATATATATATATATATATATATATATAATAACGTGGAGATTTCTTTAACCGGTCATGCATCTAAACGGCAATATTTTGTTCAGAATTGAATGAAAACTCCATAGAGCCAGTATTATTGAAGAAACCTCTTTCAACGACCATCCCTCAAAATGGCCACTTTCTTTTTAAGTCATTGCTGATCACCATAGAGAAGTTTCACTTTATATACACCCACTTCCAAAAGTTAAGCACGGAAAGAAATATGTTAATTTCCGTAAGCCAATCTGAATTAAAGAAACTGAAATTTGCTGCAAAGGTAGAAGGATATATACAAATATGTTAACCCTTTCACTCCCAGTGATGCCAATTGGAATCATGATATTCAGAATTTTTTTTCTCAGCCGCCAGAACTGCCACTGATATCAAATAAATTTTATTGAAATATTTGTACATTTTTCTATTCAAAATTATTTTTTCCTTTACCCTATAGATGGCAGCACTATTCCAGTAAAGGAAGAAATATTTGATGTTTGAGTGTCAACTGAAATCTAAAAACACGTTAAAATCAATTTCATTTTAGATGTAATTAAAAAAATAATAATGTTTAAATTAGCCTCTTATCATTTTTAAATAAGTGTAAAGATCATATTTTGGCAATTTTTTTAAATAAATTATCCGAAATATTTGTTTCATATTTTTTCAAAAACGAGTGATTCCAAATGGCATCACTGGGAGTTATCAATGGGGTGCGCAACTCAACACCTCCAAACGTTTATTTACGATTGCTAGCGGTTGTAGCACATGGTTGTACCAAATTTGAATACTTGAATAGTATTAATTGAATATAAGTATACTTCTACTGATTTGCTTCAAAATCTTTTAACATGCCAAAAAGAAAATCGGAATTTTTATCGATAAAGCTCTTTATTTGATAATGAATGGGGATCTATCAGATGTTGACTTGGAGGATTCAGATGATGAGGTAAGTGAACCATTTACTGATAATATGCCTAATATTGAAATAAACAATAACAAAGAAAATGCCTATTGATGGCTAATAAATGCCAGCGCTCTAGGGGGAGACCGAAAAATTCTGACTGTTCTCCAACAGTAGTCAAAAAATTAAAAGCAACAAAGCCCATTGCTGATGTCAGATTTGACAATTTAGGCCACTGGCCTCTTTCTATAGAAGGAAAAAGAAGATGTAAATTGTGTATCAAATCGTACACCAGAACAATGTGTGAAAAATCCAATGTGTCACTTTGCCTTAACAAAATTAATAATTGTTTTAAAAAATTTCATGTAAAATAAATTAAAATAATTATTAAAATACATTGTTAAAATTCATTGAAATATATTTTTTATTCATTAAAATATATTATTTGCTTCAGATACATGTATAGATCAAATTACATTAAAATATTTAATTTTTTCCACCTACCATCAACTCCCAATGATTCCAAATGGCATCAACTCTATTTTTAACTCAAGCACTACTTAATTCTCAATGATGCCATTTGGAATCATTTAAAATTTTGATTAAATAATTAAAATTTTTTTTTTCTTTCTGTTCTTTTATACTGGACATAAAATGAGTTCATTTCAGGAATTTCATATTTTTAGAATAAGTAATAAACTTTTGGGACTGAAAGGGCCAATCACGGTTTCGCGTCGAGAAATACTCAAAACAGGCAGTCGTATAACAAACCGGCATTGTGAAGAGTTACAGGAGTTGCATGTAAGTGCTGATGAAACGTGTTTAGAACATTCGTACGATTTGTCTTCAAATTAGACGTGTTTCTATGGCCTCCAGAAGACGAATGGAAGATTCTGAGTGCTGGCGGGCTGTCGGACGCATTGAAGCAGGAAAGTCTATCACAGATGTTGCTATTTTCTTCGGCGTCCATCATTCCGCCATTTCATGATTATGGAAACAATTCCAAACCAGCCAAACAGTTTTCCGAAGACCTGTAGCTGGTCATCCAAGGGTTACGACCCCCTCGAATGATAGATATATTGCTGTTTTAGCCAAGCGGAATCGAAGATCGACCTCCACACTTGTTACATCTATGTTTGCAGCGGACATTGGTAAGACGATATCTGCCACTACTGTTTGTCGAAGGCTACACATGAATTGTCTGTAGGCCCGGGTACCACGAGTTTTTGTTCCTTTATCCGTCCAATCCAGAGGGGTACGATTAAAGTGGTGCCGCCAGCATGTGAATTGGACTGTGTCTTATTGGGGCAACATTATGTTCACAGATGAGTCCAGATTTGCCCTACAAACCGATGATAAGCGTGTAAGGGTCTGGAGGGAACAAGGCACACGCAATCGGCTCGTGGACATTATCAAACATCACGCATTCCACAGTCGAAGCATCATGGGCAGGGATTTCATTGGGATATCGCACCGACCTGAACATCTTCAGGCGAGGTTCTGTGACGGCTTTACGGTATCGAGATGGAGTCCTGGACCCCACTGTGAAATTGTATGCTGCAGCAGTAGGTCCTTCTTTCATTTTAATGTACGATAATGCTTATTCCCATAGAACTGCCATCGTTGAGGACTTTCTGGAGAGTGAGGGGGATTGCGCGTATGGAGTGGCCGGCTTAATCGCCGTACCTTAATTCAATTGAAAATCTTTGAGATGCCCTCAACCGTGCTGTATGTAGACGTTTCCCACCTCCAGCCACTCTCAGATTTAGAAACTGCCCTACAGGAGGAATGGCGATTACTGGACTCTGCGGTGGTTGATCACCTCGTAACAAGCATGATCACACACTGTACACTTTGTATGAAGGTAAGGGGTGCTCACATACTCTATTAATGTCGGTTTTTGTTGTTTGTTTTGCATTTAAACATCATTTTGTTAATGATCAAATATGACGTCATCTTGTAATTTTTGAAAATTCAATTTTTTTTATCTCTGTATGCAATTCTTTGTTTTGTTTCATGAATAAACATAGAGCTACTTACTTCAAGCATTTCTTGTCCATTTTTTCGCATTTTACCACTCCGTGCTTAAATTTGGAAGTGAGTATGTATATATATATATATATATATATATATATTCCCCTAATAGTTGCCGTGTTCTGTCATGTAACGCTTCCGGAGCGACCACTTCTTAAATATATCAGCCTATGGCATCCATTTTGTTTTATGAGTTAGGCTTAAGAAGATAAAAGTAAAGTTAAAAAATATTATTTGTTAACTAAACCCAAATAATTTATTAGAAACAACGTAATATAGACACACAGAAACTTTATTTCGATTTTTAGATGGCTGTATTAAACGGTTATGACAATTTCAAAACAGCTCGCCAACGTTTAAAACTGTTCTCAGCTAAAATATCCTTTCATTGCAACGTATTTTCGTTGAGATATTCGTATTCATTAGAGAATTATCTCTTTTCCTCCACGTTTCGCGTTATCATAGTGTTTCAATTAAATTAATAACAAGTATTCATTTTATATAATCAGAACTTCAAAATGTTAAAACGAGTGAGTCATTCATTCACTGTGATTCATTCATCGTCGTTAATTTAAGAAAAATTGAATCACATACTTTTTTTCACAGTAAAACAGTTTTAAAAGTGTTTAATGGAATATATCTAAATTGACAACATACGTGGCTTTCATGTGATTTTTGGTAAATCATTCAATTATTGTATTTTTAATATTACTTTTTATAATATTTATATAACTATTCCGCCACCTTTCGCGTTATCATAGTGTTTGAGTTAAATTAATAACAAGTACTCATTTTATATACTGAGAACTTGAAAATGTATACACGAATGAGTCATACATTCACCGTGATTCATCCATCGTCGTTTAGTTGAATATTTCTAAATTGCCAACACACGTAGCTTTCATGTGCTCACATGTGATTTTTGGTAAAGCATTCTATTACGATAATAGTGTTTTAATACAGGTGCGG
Source organism: Dolomedes plantarius (assembly GCA_907164885.2). Taxonomy (NCBI): domain Eukaryota; kingdom Metazoa; phylum Arthropoda; class Arachnida; order Araneae; family Dolomedidae; genus Dolomedes; species Dolomedes plantarius. The sequence continues at coordinate 61,757,507 of OU015496.1, read as the reverse complement.
TTTGCAATAGAGGTCTCACAAGAAAGTCGGATTTTTTGTAGCAGTATAATAAAAGTTAAAAAGTTAAAACATCTTTGGTAGAAAGCGCTGCCGACTTAAACACTATGAACAGGAAAACAGTACGTTCCATTCATTTATTCTTGCCATAAAAATTGTTCAACATGACCTACACAACATTGTACAACACAACTTAGGTAATTCTTAAGAGTTTGACCAAAAACGCTTGATCGTGTAATGAGAAAATTCTGAGAGCGAATGAGAAATCCTCGTGTATCAAGGTATTTTATTGCAAGATTGATTTGCATTATTCTGCTGAATCTCTCACATGGGAGCGCCATCTACCAGTGACTTTATAACTATATTTTTTTTGGCCGCTAAAAAAAATCCGGCTTCCTTGTTAGCCTTGTCTTGCAAACGCCACTTCGTTATCATAATTTCTTCATTTTTTATGAATTTGCAAATTTTTTACGAACTTTTGGCTCACCCGAATATGTGCAGAAATATATATATATATATATATATATATATATATATATATATATAAAACAGTTCCGTAACTGACTCATTCATTCACTGACTGACTGACTGACATACAACGCACAGGCCAAACCGCTGGACCTAAAGGGCTGAAATTTTGCATGGCGATTCTTCTAATAGTGTAGGGGTGCACTAAGAAAGATTTTTCAAAAAATTTTCTTAGATTGTTTAAATTAAATTTTTAAGCTGTTTTTTAAACTTTTTTTACGTTTGCATTTAAAATAATACATTGAGGGTTATAAAATTTATATCACGAGAAAGATCATAAAAATTCCTTCAAAATGAAATATTTTTCGAACCTTTACCTTGATTTTCTGATTTGTGGTGAATTTTTAAAGATTAATTTTTAGAATTTAATTTATTAAATGTTGATAACGGGATTTCTTTTTCTGGTACTTTAAATAAATTTATCGTCACGTGCACGCTAAATAGACAAAAATGATATTCTTTTTCTTTCTAATGCAGCTGACGATTGGATATTATCCAAAAAAATAAATATCCCTTACGATTTTTTTATAAATATATATATATATAAATATATATATATATATGTCGGACTTAAGCGGGAACGAAATAATTATTCTAAATTTAAAGGGGGCTTAGTAATTAATTTATTGTCGTGGCGTAATTCGCCACTATTCTCATATCTTGGTTCGAAATACATCGAGAGATATCGGGGAATTTCCCTTTGGAGTGAGTGACATCTGTAGCTCCACCCATGGTTCATCGCCGGTGTTTGCGTCACAGAGACCATGTAGGCATGCGCGGTGGCTTTGGATGGAGAAAAACAATAGCGTGTAATCAGACGGCGGGATTTAATTCATTGCTAGTGGACGCGTGTCAGCTGGGTCCCTAATTTGAAAATGGCGAGAGCTCAAATATGCGCTACTTGGATCAGTGGTTGCTGGAAAATGAAATAAATTGGAAAAGCTTGAACTATGTTTATTAATTGGATTTAGACTACTTACCACTCGCCACCAGTATTAACATGACGACTGCTAATGCAAACCACACGCCTGTCAAGAGCCGCGCAGGATTAAAAAGAACTAAGCAGAAAAAAAAACCCGCCTCACTTTTGGATTAGCACGACAGTGCGAAAATTTATGAAACGACGATAAATTAAAAATAATAATAATAATAATAATAATAATACACCATGGCATCGAAGACTGAAGTGAAAACAGAATTCCACGAAATCATACTCGATGACAATTGGATTCAAGAACAAATGAACACCGGAAATGAAAATGTCGATCAAGCGAATGATGACAAGAAACCTATCTTAAAAAACATACCAGGCTGCACAGGAAAAATTCAAGAAGCAATATTGAAAGAAAAACCGTTCGAAAGAAAAAACATGCCTGAAATAAAATTACCAATACCACAATTCGATAACAGAAGTATCAAAAATATTTTTCAATGGTTCCAGTTGTTTGAAGAGAGTTGCAGCACGTTTGAATTAAATGAGAAATGGAAAAAAGAAAATTTAATGCGCTACTTAAGTCAAGATATTCAAGAAGTAATAATATCCACGGAACTATATAAAGAAGATTACATTAATATTAAAAAACAACTGCTGTCCATTTTTTCAAAGAGTAGAGAAGAACTGATAACAAGGTTTAGGACACTAAAATTAAATGACAATGATGACCTTTTTCAGTATTTCAAGGAAAAACTAGAACTGGGAAAAGAACTTCATAAAACAGACAGTGAAATCATAGAGACACTGTCATTAGACGCTCCAAGAAACATACGAACTTTGCTCTCGTTGCAAGAGATACGAACCCCTTTCGAATGGCTGGAAAAAGCGAAAAAATTACATTTGCCGGTACCTCGGTCCGCACCGCGTATCGCTCCGGAAAGAAGAACAGATTTCATCGCCGGCGATCGTCGAAACTTCGGTGACAGTGAGGCAGAGCGCAGAAATTCGGAGCCACACTACAGAAGAAGGTGGATTAATTATGATCAACCCAGAAGACAAAATGAAGGAAATTACAGCAATACGTCAAGATATGATGAACAGAGACACTATCAAAGTGCAGAAGATAACAGAAGACACCAAAATAACCATAGAGGATACTATGCAAATAACAGATGACTTACGATCCAAGCTCGGGTGAGTGAACAAACATTTCAATTCTTATTAGACACCGGTAGTACAATTTCAATAATTTCACAATCATTACTTAAAGAGGTAAAATGTTTTAAAACATTAAATTTAAAAAATATGGTAATAAATCAAACTGATGGTCAAGTACCTGTAACAAAAATAATTAAAACAAATGTAACAATTGGCAAATTAACTAGAGAAATTGAAATGTGGGTCATTGAGAGTGACCTACCTTATATATTGCTAAGTTTAGAACATATGAGACTTTTTCGTCTCGAAATAAATTTAAGAAAATTAAAGGTGTTCCAATGTAATAAAGAGATAATACTATGTAATAATAATAATAATTTTGTTAATCCATATGCATTGAATGTTCAAAGAGAAAATTGTAAAAATTATTGTGAAAACATGTATAATGGTAAAAAGTATTATGAAAACAAAAATATGTGTAACTTTAGAAATGTAAACAAAAGTGTATATGAAGGTAGAAAATTTTTTAACTATCGGGCTGAAAATAATAACAGAAGGTATCATAAAGGTAGAAATTTTGTAAAAAGAAACTATTTAAGATGTGATCACTCCCCTGAGTACTATGAAAGGACTTTTTACAATAATGCTGTGAAAGATAATGTGTATAATGTTTCTTCCAATGACATTGAAACCCTAAATGTTGATAATAACCAAAGAATGAGAAATCCAGTTATAAATTATGAGAGTTCAAACAAAATAGCAAATACTAATTATAATGTTCAAAATTTAAAGGAGATATCAGGTATCCCCGATGATACACTGAAAACTCTATTTAAAGAGCCCGGTGATGCCTTGGACTTCCAAACACCAGAGCAAATACCCGAGGACTGGCCCCATTTAGAAAACATTCTAGAAACTTTCGACCATATGTTTTCAAAAAATAAATATGACGTTGGAAAAATAAAATTAGAACCCCAAAAAATACACTTAACTTCAGAGCTCCCAATTGCACAACGACCATATCGCACATCTCAAACTGAAAATGCTGAAATAAAAAAACAAATAGACGAATTGTTAAAAGCAGGTTTTATAAAGCCCTCACATTCTCCATTTAGCGCCCCAGTAACATTAGCAATGAAAAAAGGCCAAGGAAAAACTAGGCTATGCATAGACTACAGAAAATTAAATGTAATTACTAAAACTGATTCTGAACCTATTCCACGAATTGATGACTTATTAGATCAACTAGCCCATGCCAAATTTTTTTCAACATTAGATCTAACTTCAGGGTATTGGCACATAGAAATACATGACCGTGACACTGAAAAATTGGCATTCACAACAAACTTTGGACTTTATGAATGGACAAGACTACCGTTTGGTTGGAAAAATGCACCAAGTGTCTTACAGAGAGCAATTAGGCAAATTCTAAATAAATACCAAATCAATTATGCTTTGAACTATTTTGATGATATAATAATATTTTCACAAACCTTTAATGAACATATGAAACATTTAGAAGAAATTTTTAAAATTTGTGAAAAGGAAAATATCAAATTAAACCAATCAAAATGCCAATTTGCTAAGAAAGAAATAAAATTTTTAGGATATGAGATTTCTAAAGGACAATATTCACCTCATAATGTAAACATTGAAACAATAAAAAAATTACTACCACCCAAAAATGTTAAAGAATTGCAGAGATTTTTGGGATCCATAAATGTCTATCAGAAGTTTATACAAGACTATGCAAAATTGAGAATTCCATTAAACAAATTACTTAGAAAGGATGTAAAATGGGATTGGTCCCAAGAATGTCAAAATTCCTACCAAAGACTAAAAGATGAACTCATATCAAAACCGATTTTAACCCTTTTTAACCCAAATTACCCATGCCACCTTTTTGTCGACGCAAGTCAAGAAGCAGTTGCTGCTGTCCTAAAGCAAAAGCACCCTAATGGCCAACTACACCCAATAGCTTTTCACTCAAGACAACTGAAAAAACACGAAAGAAACTATGCTGTCACTGAGCTTGAATGCTTGCCGATTGTTGATTCTATTGACCGTTTCCATTGTTACTTACATGGTAAAAAATTCACAATACATTCGGATCATTCAGCCTTACAATGGCTCAAAAATATTAAACATTTAACTGGACGACTGTTTAGATGGTCTTTAAAACTTTCCATGTATGATTATGAAATAGTGCACATTAAAGGTAAATATAATTATGAAGCTGATATGCTATCAAGGAACCCAATGAGCCACTTTGTATCACAATATTCTTATTTTCTAACCACAGATGAAATTATTCAGGCACAATTAAACGATAATGTTAATAATGTAAAGTACAAAAAATATAGTGGAGTTCTAACAGTAAAAAAGAAAAATCTAATCAAAATTGTAGTCCCGCCATCATTAAGACTAAAATTAATAACCGCTGCACATGAAAAATTTGGCCACCCAGGTGTGAGAAAGATGTTACAATTAATTTCCCCTATTTACTATTGGCAAGACATAATATTAGACATTTCAAATTTTGTTCGTTGTTGTGAAACATGTCAGAAAAACAAGAAATCGACTCAGAGAAAGTATGGACTGATGGAACAAGTGCCAATTGCTTATGAACCATTTGACCTAATCTCAGTTGATACAGTTGGAGGTTTTAACTATTATAATTCGACAAAAAAATATCTTCATCTGGTGATTGATCATGCAACAAGATATATTTGGACTTTTCCTTCAAAAAGTGTGACAAGTGAGACATACACAAACTGTTTAAAACAAATTTTCAAAATTAAAGTTCCGAAACAAATATTAAGTGACAGAAATGCTGCATTTACTTCCTCAAGGTTTAAGAAATTCCTAAAACATCACAATACGAGACAACTACTTACCTCAGCCCACAGACCCCAGTGTAATGGCAAAAATGAGAGATGTAATCAAACGATTGTATCCAAATTAAGGTGTAAAGTTAATACTTCTTCGAAAAAAATTCCATGGACAAAAATTTTAGAACAAGTGACTTCCGAATATAATAATCAACCCCATAGAGTAACTGGATTTTCCCCGAACTACCTCCTATTTGGAAATTTGCCATATAACTCACCATTACCTAAAATAACTTCATTACATTATCCGCCAGTTGAAGAAGCAAGAAAGATTGCAGTGCAAAGAACAATTCAGCACCATAAAATTAATAAACAAAGATATGATAGAAATTTTATACAGTCAAACTTCAAAATTGGTGACTTAGTGATGTACGAAGAATTCAAATACCCAAATTCAAGAAAATTAGATCCACCCTATTCAGGCCCTTATAAAATTTTAAGCCTGATTTCTAATGTTAATTTCGAAATTGATAAACCAAACCAATACACTGGAAAAAAGAGTGAAATTGTGCACTCAACTAGATTAAGGCATTTTCATCCATATAGTGAGTTTAAATTACAATAATGTTGTTTCATCCACAATTTTGGGGAGGGGGGGGGAAATTAAGATAAAATGTTGATACGAGTTACAAGTAAAAAATTGAAATTATAAAGTTATGATTGTGAATGAGTAAATAAAATAATAACATTGGAACTGATGAAGTAATATTGTGAAAGTAAACTAGAAGATGATTTGTATTGAATTTATTGGATGTTAATAATTATGTATTTTTGAATTGAAATTTAATATCTTATGAAAGAACTTTGGCTAAACCTAAATTATTTTGAAAATTTTGTTACCATCTTTGCAATGTTTTGTTACATTAATGTGTGGAGCTGTATCTACATTTTCCCGAATATGACCAAATTGCCTATCCCAGAGATCCATCTCTTAATTGATTTTATATGTTGGGTGCCTAACACCCTCTTGACTCCACTTATGTGGTTAAACGTTGTGTACTGATCTCTTTTGAGCCTTTCCCAACCTAGAGTTTCAGTGTCGTGCACTATACGCACCAATTTTCACTCTGAATTTTGTTTAGAGTTGTCGGTTGTGGTTAAGACGGTGGGAAATTGTTGAACCTGCTCTCCTCTGACCCAACCATGCACTTGTTCACTCAACTACACAAACACACACAAACAAAAAACATACACCTTGAATTAAACAGAATGTACACAGATGAAGGAATGGTACACCAGTACCAAAAGTGAATCGTTTTACATAATGAATCTATCATTGTGAAATATTAAGGTGAATGAAGTGTAAATTATAAAATGTTTGATAACTTTGAATTGTGATAAATTTGAATCAGATTTTTGTGTTATGGAAAAATTTTGAAGTGTAAATAATATGTAGAGAATTTTGAATTTCATGTGTAATTTCATATGTTTGTATTTCATAAGTAAGTCGAAGGTATAACAGAGCTATAAAAAGATAAACTGTATTGTAATTGATGTCAAAATACATTTGTGTCGTTCGGCAAGTACAAGATACGAGAAAAATAATCCCATGGGAAATTGATCAATATTTATATTTTTTTTTCAATTATTAATATGTTGTGTCTCTGAGTATTTTACAGGGTCAACCATGTCAAGGAGGCCTCCAAACAAGCCGGTCGACCGCATTTAGTTTTGTCTTTCATATATTTAAATATTTTTTTCATGTACCTCCATTTTCACATTACCATAATCTGTGTAAATAAAGTCATACTTGTAGAATTTTAAACTGGAACTGTTATAAAATTATAAGATGAGTGGACAGCATACAAGACTGTTGATTACATTACCACTCAACGAGGCTGATGAAAGTATTCAAGCCTGGACTTTAGATTGTAAAATGCTACTAACATTCCACGTTAATGGATAATAGTTATTTTGTGATTTTCAATTAATTTGTTCCTAGGTGAGTTTTTGAAGTGACATTGTTTTTCAGGTGATGTCCTATTGAGATTATATATTGGTATAATTAAAGTGATATTTTGAATTTATAGTGATATATTTTGAGATAATGCTGTAATATTTTCCTTTTTGCCTTAAGTCATCAGTGATATAAGATTGTACAACTCAAGAATTTTTGTGTAACTTGAAAAATTGTAAACTGTGTATTTTTAAACCACTGCTCCAAGTCTTACAGAACAGAAAGAATCAATCCAGGGGTTGTTAAGGGAACGGTTGATTTTTAATTAAGGGGGTTTTCACTGGAACCTGTTGTGTAGAGAGACGTCCCTACTCAGCATGTTTTCCAGTCTACTGATGTAATGTTTTTTTTTATCGTAGGGGTTGTTGCCACAGGGAATTAGCTACTCCTTGTGTGCACGCCTTCAAGGGGAGGGGGGAAAGTTGTCGGACTTAAGCGGGAACGAAATAATTATTCTAAATTTAAAGGGGGCTTAGTAATTAATTTATTGTCGTGGCGTAATTCGCCACTATTCTCATATCTTGGTTCGAAATACATCGAGAGATATCGGGGAATTTCCCTTTGGAGTGAGTGACATCTGTAGCTCCACCCATGGTTCATCGCCGGTGTATGCGTCACAGAGACCATGTAGGCATGCGCGGTGGCTTTGGATGGAGAAAAACAATAGCGTGTAATCAGACGGCGGGATTTAATTCATTGCTAGTGGACGCGTGTCAGCTGGGTCCCTAATTTGAAAATGGCGAGAGCTCAAATATGCGCTACTTGGATCAGTGGTTGCTGGAAAATGAAATAAATTGGAAAAGCTTGAACTATGTTTATTAATTGGATTTAGACTACTTACCACTCGCCACCAGTATTAACATGACGACTGCTAATGCAAACCACACGCCTGTCATATATATATATATATATATATATATATTTTACATCAATTGTATACATTGATCGTCGCATTTATTATAAATATATATATATATATATATATATATATATATATATATATATATATACTAGCTGAAGTACCCGACTATGCCCGGGAATTTAAGAATGTTTGTTGTTAACCAAAATCAATTTAAAAATTAACACAGTATAAATAACATAAAAAATATATGTGAAATATTATACACGTCTCAGAATTTCAGCCTTTCATCATTTTAATACTAAAATCTGAAAAGTAAAAATGTCAAATTCTCTAATGTTTGTTAACCAAAATTAATTTAAAACTAAGCACAGTATAAATAACATAGAAAAAAAACCTTGTGAAATCTATAAATATATAAATTTATAATAAACTCCTCAGAATTCAGCTAGAATTAGCCTTTCATCATTGGGGTAAAAAAAAGCTGCAATTACAGGTGCAGCAGAAATTTCCAATAGAACAATGATATGACTGCAGCGTTGCCTCTTAAAAAAATGAAGTGTTTGATTGAGGGCTGCAAACCATTCAACTCCTCTCCACATTTAACTCCTATAAACATCCTCTACATATTAAATTCCTTTTCTCTCCATAATAAACTCCTCAGAATTTTGGTATATTCAGCCTTTCATCATAGTACCACTAAAATCTGAAACATCCTCTCCAGAAATATAAATTTATTAATTTCAATAATTAAACACACACAAATATATAAATTGCGCAAAAGTTTTTTAACCAACATTTGAATAATTCGTAAATGAAAAAGCATATGAAAATAAAGATAAGAACTTCCGGAATCGAAATTAATTACCCTTAATTTTTAATTAATAAAAAACCAACATAATATGAATAACAACGATAGTTGCTTAAAACCATATGAAAATAAAGCTATTATAAAGATGATAATAATAAAAAAAGCATAAGAAAATAATGCTCGCGCATGAAGTTAACGTTACGATATAAAGATAGTAATAATAATATAAACCGCGTGCATAAAATATTTAGCTTTTCAAGCGAAATAAATTGATTTTTAGAAAAAAACTACTTTTAATCGAGAAATTAAAATACATTGCACAAAATTTTAATTTTACCAACTTTCCACCCTACAATTTACACCCTACTTCTTTTAAATAGGATGTAAATATAAAGTTTTAACAGCCAATTGAATGCCAGTTAAAAATAATGTGTGCGCATGAAGTTAACGTTACGATATAGAGATAGTAATAAAAATCTATATATATATAAAACAGTTCCGTAACTGACTAACTGACTGATTGACTGACTGACATACAAAGTACAGACCAAACCGTTGAACCTAAAGGACTGAAATTTTGCATGGCGATTCTTCTTATAATGTAGGGGTGCACTAAGAAAGATTTTTGAAAAATTCTTCTTAGATTTTTTAAAATTAAATTTTTAATCTGTTTTTGTAACTTTTTTCAAGTTTGCTTTTAAAATAATAATTTGAGGGTTGTAAAATTTATATCACGAAAAACATTCATAAAAATATTACATTCAAAAAATATCATCTGTAGATAGAAAGGGGAGAGAAAATTTAAAGAAATGTAAATTTATAATGTACTCAGGGAATGTATTATTGTGGTTCTATATCAGAAAAATAATAAAATACATAAATCATAAAATAAAAAATATACATTAGCATATTGGGCACGAAGTTGCGTATCTTTCATGTAACATCAAACTCCCTTATTTTAATTCAAATGTTTAAACAAATTTAAAAATAATAACATTTGAAAATTTCGCATAAGTTCATTTTGAAAAATTCATGTATTTCATATATATCTTATTTATTCTGCACTTTGTAAAAAAATAGAAATATGCCTGTCAAAAAACAGTAGTCAACTGCCCCAGAGCGCGCGTTGCAACGCTCTCATGTGTACATAGCCTAAAGGACTGAAATTTTGCATGGCGATTCTTCTTATAATGTAGGGGTGCACTAAGAAAGATTTTTTAAAAATTCTTCTTAGATTTTTTTAAATTAAATTTTTAATCTGTTTTTGTAACTTTTTTCAAGTTTGCATTTAAAATAATAATTTGAGGGTTGTAAAATTTATATCACGAAAAAGATCATAAAAATTCCTTTAAAATGAAATTCTTTTCGCATCTTTACCTCCATTTTCTAATTTTTGGTGAATTTTTAAAGATTAATTTTTACAATTTAATTTATTAAACGCTGATCATGTGATTTCTTTATCTGGTACTTTAAATAAATTTATCGTCACATAACAACGAAATAGACACACAAAAAATTAAAATAGTGGCTTCATCTACTGTACGCTTGTGAATCTAGAGTTGTTGGTTATTTATTAATTAAAAATATTGGAAAGTTATTGTGGATCTGTAAATATACATGTGGTAACAGTTTTAAAATTTATAAATTATCAACCTACACAGGTGATAATTTATCCGGCGTTGCCCGGGATTTTAAGAATGTTTGTTAACCAAAATCAATTTAAAAACTAAACACAGTATAAATATCATAGAATAAAAAGCATGTGAAATGTTATACACATGAATAAAAAGAAAACCCAACATAAAAAACTATAAATTTACAATAATATCTTCAGAATTCAGCTAGATTTAGCGTTTCATCATTGGAGCAAAAAAACCCTGAAAAGTAAAGCATAAAATATATACATTTATAATAAACCACTAAAAGCTGAAAAGGAAAAATGTCAAATTGTCTTTAGGAAAGTAAAGCTGAAAAGTAAAAATGTCAAATTCTCGAATGTTTGTTAACCAAAATCAATTTAAAAACTAAATACAGTATAAATAACATAGAAAAGATTTAGCTTTTATCATTGGAGCAAAAATTCCTGAAAAGTAAAACATAAAATACATAAATTTATAATAAACCTACCAAAATCCATTAAAAAAATAAACACAGTATAAATAACATAGAAAAAAAAGTATACGAAATGTTATACACATTAATAATATGAAAAATAAAATAAAATAAAAATAATAATTTTTAAAAATAATAAAATAAAATAAAAATAATTAAAAAAAATAATAAATAAAAATAATAATGATAATAATTTAAAAAATAATAAAATAAAAGCTGAAACAAAAAAGCCTCCATAAAAAAGCTGAAAATACAGGTGTAGCAAAATCTGTACGATCCGTATTCGAACCCGCGTCATGTTGTATAGTAAATTAACGCTCTTACCGAATGCGCCACAATAACATGCTGGTGTATTGTGTAAATAGGACAATATTTGTATTAAAATTACTGGAAAGTTGCTATGGGTTGGTGAATATACATGTATTTATGGAGTAAGAGGAGTTTTAAGTCAGAAATAAGTTAGCAGGATAGAAGCTTAGTCTTTAACTCTTCAATAGACACAAAGACATAAGCGAGGGGGGTTGCAGTAGCGATTAAAAATGATCTTGTGACACTTAGCGTGGTTGATTCGAATTTTCCATCGCGTGTGATAGTGTCAATATGCCGTTGGATCCGATTTATTTTAGAGTATAAAATCTGACTTGAAAGATTATTATTTTACTTTATTATTCTGGTTTAATATATAACTTGAAACTTTTTGATTTTATTTATTTTTATCTTTTCGCTCGCTGTTTGCCAGCTAAGCCTAACGTGGACGCCATATTCAGAGTGGTGATTCCACAAAGTGTAACATCTTACATTTAGTTTCAAAATTTTTGGTTTTTTATTAATTAAAAATCAATGGTAATTAATTTCGATTTTTGAAGTTCTTCAGACCCTCGGCTGTTTTTAAAGACGCCTGTATGTAAAATTTCACGATCGTTGCTCCTAAACTGTGGATTTCTATACAATTACAGAGATACAAACATTCATTTTTATATATTAGATTGGCATTAATTGCATACATTGACAGTTGTATTTAATTTGAATGTACTCCGTAGCGAAGATCGGGTTTTCAGCTAGTATATATATATACACTGCTGGCCTCTGTAAATGCAACACCCTGAAGGAAACATGCAAATAACATGAAATTTACAACATGCATTACCGGAGGTGAGATATGCAAATGACTAGAATTTCAGCGCAGTCGCACATCACGCGCGCCTGTGGCGCCACTTCAAAGCGCTATTTAAGGCTTGGAGATTTCGACGATTTCAAGTTCGGCAGTTGTGTTTTTCTTGTGGATTTTTCAAAAAAACGATCAATTATGCCTCGTCGAAAACAGCGATCATCTTTTGATCAAGTATCCTAGTTCGACAGAGGAAGGATAGTGGCCTACCGAGATTGTGGATTATCTTTCAGGGAAATCGGTAGTCGTGTTAGACGAAACCAAACAACTGTAATTTGGATATGTGATCGTTGGATGCAGGAGGGTACAACGGACCGGCGTGTTCGATCGCATCCACCTCAGCGCACCACTTCACGTGATGACAGGCAAATTGTGCGCATGGCAGTGACGGATCGCTCAGGCACATCACGAACCATAGCACAGCACATGCAGTCTGTAACGCATCATCCAGTGTCTGCGCGTACCATTCGACGCCGTTTACAGCAGAGTGGTCTGTCCGCAAGACGTCCATTGCTTTGTCTACCCTTGAAGCAGAACCTCAGACGTCTCCGCCGCCAATGGTGCGATAACAAAAGGATGTGGACGGCAGAATGGAATGAAAGTGTCTTTACTGACGAGTCACGCTTCTGTCTGCAACACCACGATGGTCGCATTCGAGTCTGGAGACACCTTGAAGAGAGGATGCTGAACAGCTGAGTTATGCACCGCTACACTGGTCCTGCACCGGGTATTATGGTATGGGGCGGTATTGGATATCACTCTCGCACACCTCTAGTACGCATTGCCGGTACTTTAAACAGCCAGCGCTACATATCCGAGGTGATGGAGCCAGTTGTCCTTCCTTACCTTCAGGGCTTGCCCACAGCCATATTTCAACAGGATAATGCGCGACCACACGTGGAACGCATTGTCCAACGGTTCTTCGTCAATCGCCAGATTAAATTGTTTCCCTAGCCACCTCGCTCTCCGGATCTTTCGCCGATAGAAAACATGTGGTCCATGGTTGCTCTACGATTGACCCAGATTCCATCCCCAGCTGCCACAGTAGATCAACTTTGGCAACGTGTGGAAGCTGTTTGGTCTGCTGTACCCCAAGAACTCATCCAAAGTCTCTTTGAATCAATGCCGAGGCGTGTGGCAGCGGTGATCTCCAAAAATGGCGGCTACTCTGGCTACTGATTTTGGCAGGAACCACACTTCACAGAAGTCTATAAATTTAATCATTTGATACTTGGTCAACATGTTATCTACAAAATAAATTTTGTTGTGATATCTTTTGGATTTCTTAGTGTTGCAATTTCGGTGGCCAGCAGTGTATATATAATATATATATATATATATATATATATATATATATATATATATATATATATATATATATATATATATATATATATATATATATATATATATATATTTATATATTCTTTAAAATCCTTTCAGGGGCGCCGCGTCCACAGTGCGAACGTTTAAATCTAATCTTCTTTTCATTGCATTCAATGTATTCCCATTGCATATTTTCATTGCATTCAATGGTAAATGAGCACAAATTGGCTAGTACTGCCATCTGCAATGAGTTTAGAGAAGTAAAAATATTTGTAATCTTTAATTGGAAAATTTTTCCAGATTTTTTTACGTTAAAAAATATCGGGAAAAAAATCTGAACCGTGCAAACTGCGGAGGTTGTTGGCCCTGAAAGGGTTAACCATGTATAATACCTTTATAATGATTTATATACGCTATTTAGTCTTTAATATTTGCCTTCCATAAACATCTTGGGATTTAAACACTATGTTTCACTCAAAAATAGAGGAGAATGACATGCAAAGTACCTCCAAAAATTCATACCTAATGCAAAATCAAAATTCCCACGGTTATATTGTGGCTGCTCATCACATGTGGCAGAGCAACACATTACTTTGGTTTAGGCCCAACCCTACAGGGGTTCCCAACCTTTTTATAGTACCGTACCTGTAAATTGTAAACAATTTGATGACGTACCGGTAGACCAAAAATTTTGAAATGGGGAATAAAATGCAATGGAGAACATTTGTCATAAAGTAAAGTAAGTTTGGATATATTTTTATTGCTAAACATATATATATAATATAATATTCACTTTAAAAAATATATAATTAGTGAGAAGGTTGGGCCTGTTTATTATTAACTAAAGAAGTAATATCGGGCTCAATGTTTATCTGTTTAAGGCAAAGATCCGATTTAATGTCCAGCAAAGCTCTATATTTGGTTTTCATCACAGTCATTGCAGAAAATTATTTTTCACGTAAATATGTGGTCGCAAATGGCATTAAAATTTTTACTGATTGGCAAGAAACTTCACAGACACAGTTATAAATCGCAAACACAATTATAGACACAGTTATAATTCTCATTTGAGGGCCAAATTTTTATGGGGTGGTTATAGATAACACATTCAGGTGTAGACGGCATCTTTTGAGATTAGGTAAATCCCAATAAAGTATTACAGCACAAACAATAGATAAGAAATTCCAAACTAAAATATTAAAACTTATTTATTATTAGTTATTATAGTGATTTTTTTCTTTTTTTGTAATACAGATTTTTAATAGATTTTCGTTTTAAATTGTAAAATCATTCGAGTACCGGTAGCTGCTTGCCCGCGTACCGTTACTGGTACGCGTACCCAAGGTTGGGAACCACTGGTTTAGGGGATGGCGTATAAAATCTCATAATTTGTACACGAATGTTCATATATGCTTGCATGGATCTTGCAAGTCCCCATAGTAAGCATTAATTATTAAGATAACAAATAATACTATATACAAATTTAAATGCATATATTTTAATGTCTTATAACGAAAAATTCTTATAAAGATATTCGTAAAACATTTTTCTCGGGGGAACCAAGTTGTCGAGTTCTCAGGTGGTGGATCGGGGAATGCCTTCTCTGAAATTTCAATTCGGTGATAGAAGGGAAATTACATACCTTCTACGGACCAACAGGTAGAAGTCCGAGCTCTTTAAAGGCAATGTCACCCCTCTTCTCTGTATAGAGTAAATTATTTTTTAATTATTTCTCTTTTCTGTTTTCTGATTTCTTCAATTTTTTCTTCGGCACTATTTCTAGACACTACAACAACAAAAAAAATATTTTCTCAATATAGTCTCATTTGACAAAAGTCACTATCAAAAAAACTTATTTTTTTATTATTCTCGTTTATTTAGAATACATTTAGGAAATAATAAAAAAGTTTGCTTTGAAAAACAACGAGCAGATTTTTTTTAAACAGAAACTGTTTCAGAAAGGTGTACTTTATGCATAAGAAACTCAAATTCAATGACACATGAAAATGAACGAATTTCCTATTAATATTTACTATCCCCTTGGATGATATACATTAATGTTTGAGCATTTTTTCTCTCCATCAATATTTACGAAAAGCCTATTGTCAGAATGTATTTGTAGAAGAATTGCATACTTGACCAATACTACCTAAACAATAAGTCAATCGGAAGGAATGATAGGGGGGGTGCACGTAAAACATATATAATCGTCACTTATTTCCTGCTTAGTGCGAAACATCTGGCAAGAAAGGAAGTGTGATTAATATTTTGGGGGCGATCACACAAGCCAGTCTAGAATGTATCAAGTCAGCTTTAAATTTTTTCCGTACTATCGTCACCTAATAACTAAGACTCTATTATTGGGTCATGACGCCCACTACAAGTAATATAAGTTGAGAACGTTTTGTGAGTAGTGGCGACTAAATGTATTACTTTAATCTGTGTTTGTAAATTTTGGACTTCACAGTGCAAGGAATTACGCGACTACGGTAAGTTATTCTTTCTCCTCCATTTTTCTCTCTCAAAATACGACTCGTGACGTTAAAAATCATGTATTTTATAGTTTATTTACTAGAAGCTTGGATACTGATAAACAAGTTTTAAAATCGTTTAAAATTTTTTTAAACATAAATGTTGAAAGAAGTCTTTCTGTAAATTTTAGGTTTTTAAACCACTTATTGAATTCAGGAAAAATATTTGAAGCTTAAGTTCGTCATCTTACCCAACCTTCACCTATATATATTAATATTTATAGGATGTTACTAATTAGCAATATATAGTGAAAGGACATAAAAGATTTCCATGTTCTATAAATAACAGGCAGTTGTTTATTCCCAGATCTTCTTTAAATATTTCTTCCTGAATGTTTCCGCAACAGCAATAATCTGCAATAATCTGCGCAAGTTTCCTACCAACATATTTTCTACACTGCTGGCCATTAAAACTGCAACACCAGGAAGGAAAGCAGATAACAAAACTTCACTTATTGTACTTATACAGCATAGTCGGAAGAAAATATTCTTAGATTTGTAGGAAATTCGGGTGTATACAGGGTCAGAAAGGAGTACAAACAGCTGTCGCCTCGGGCAGCTAAAAAAGACTTTAACCCGGTTAGGCATCGAGTTGAACTGGGCTTGGATGATAGATACGGGCAAGTAATTCCATGCTGCTTCAAGTCTATGTCACACCTCATCAATCGTAGTGGCTGGAGAGCGATGGTGACCAAGTATATCAGCAAACCATGCCCAGATGTTTTCAATGGCTGGTAGATCTGAAGAACATGCTCGCCAGGGCAACAGTCGAAAACCTTCTGTGTCGAGGTAAGTCAGGACCCGACGGGTAAAATGCGGTCTTGCGTTATCTTCTTGAAAGATAAGATCTCCGAGCACTCGAATATAGGGCAGGGCCACCGGGATTCAGATCTTAGAAATGTACCGTTGGCTGTTTAGATTAGCTGTTAGATTAGATTGCCGACAACGTCAACAAGAGGTGTTCGTGTCGTGTACCTAATGGATGCCCATACCATCACACTAGGTGCAGGACCCGTATGACGATATCGCTTGCAAACAGGCCACGTGCATTTTAATCGGTGCCTCTAGACACGGATACGTCCACCGTGATGCTGCATTCTTAACAGGGACTCGTCTGATAAAATTACGTGGTGCAACATTTATATCCAGTTTTGCCGTTGCGTGCACAACTGTCGCCGCGCGCCTATATGCTGCAGTGTCAAGAGAAGCCATAATAATGGTGGCCGTGCAGACAGTCCATGATTCTCTAGACACTGTCGTACAGACCGTGCAGATACTTGTCGTGCTGCAAACAGGATTCTTTCCTGTCTCAAGGTTCGTGATATGGCTGTGTGATCATGCAAGACCAATCTTACAACATGTCTATCCTCTCGGGCGTTAGTCGTGGGATGCAGTTGAGATCCTTCATGCCGTTCAGTCTGACCCTTGTGAACCATCGATTTCATATTCGTATCACAGATTCTGGCCAATGCCAGTAGAATATCAAGGAACGATAAACCGCACTATCGAGTCCACGATTCTGCCGCTATCGAATTCCGACACGTGCTGGTAACCGTTTCTCCTTCTATGAGAGGCATAACACGATGTTCTCACAAACAGCCGACATTCAAATGCGATTTCCGAATAAGTAATGCACTGAGTAATTTCTTTCTATACAGAGATGCCGTTTCTCCCTCCTACGTCGTTCTATTGCGCTTAAATGCTAATTGTTTGCATATCCCACCTTATTCTTTCTTTCTTGGGAATTTGACATTTGTATCATCCCTCCTTCATGGTGTCGCAATTTTAATGGCCAGCAGTGAATTATCAATGTATGCTAGAAAGATCTTTATGACTGTGAAAATCGTCTTATATGTTTTCCGGAACTTCCACTTTCTTGAACTAGCTATTCAAAGGAGAATAAAATTCTCCGAAATAGTATAGATTTAAACTATATATATATATCTATATATATATATATATATATATATATATATATATATATATATATACATAGAGAGAGAGAGAGAGAGAGAGAGATACTTTGGGGATCCCTTGTGTAGGGTGAACCTTAAATCTCTATCTTACATACCTTAATAAAGATATTTTTATATACGAAACTCTGAAGTTATATAGAGTTTTGATCAACCTACGACTATAAACATAGGAGGAGTTCCAGCCTTAAGTTTCAACGTAACAATATATACAGTATAACTTCTTTAGCCAGACACGTCTATTCAATGGACACCGCTCTAAATGGCCATATTTTGTTCAGAACCGGTTAAAGGCTCCCTAGAGTCAATATTATGGAAGAAAACTCCTTTTTTACGGCCACTCCTCAAAACAGTCACTTCTCCTCGGAATCATTACTGGCTGCCGTAGAGAAATATATTATATATATATATATATATATATATAATGTGTGTGTGTGTAAAATATTTTTAATTTAAAAAAAATTACATTTTTTTATATTTTATCTTATCTTTTCTATATTTAATAATTATAAGTTTTTTTCTACAAAGACCTGATCATAAGGGATAATTATATGACATAAAGGAAAATTTACAAAATTGTAATGCCCTTAAGACTTTCTCTTTGTCTTGATAATCGACTTCTCTGCACTTAATGAGTGGTGTTCTACTGCTATTATCTATATTACAAAAATTACGGTAATGAGAACGTTATAGATTTTCCTGCTTCCAGGGTATAACTTTGGATAAAAATGCTTTGGTGTAGAGTAACTTCAAATTAAACTTAATGAAATAATTTATGCGACATGCTGTTAAGATCTTAATATATGTATATTAAAATTTCTCTCTCAAGCCAGGTGCATCAAACGTGACCTAATTAGCGTCGCCAACATTGTTCAAGGAGTCACTATATGATTAATGATTTAAGTTTTGCTTCCTAAATTTATGGTTTAGAAATTGCGGTTAGTATACATTGAGGAAATTTTAAAATAGTTTGGGAACTCATTATATTATGCGCAGTATTTAATGTATACAGTTGCAGAACGTAAGTGAGGAATATCTAGGTAGCAATACTGTTGGTGATGTTCCGAGTACGCTAAGTGTAGTTTTATAAAATGGAAACAACCTATTTTAGATGAACAATCTTTCATTAAACAGATATGAAATTGAAAATTTTATAAATATAAAATTATACATAGTTAAATTAAATAGAATTATACAGTAATAAAAAATATAATGAAATATATAATGAAATTGCATTAATATACGATCTAAGAGCTGTATAAAATGGAAACAGGTTTAAAATGAACAATTGTTCAT
>OU015496.1:61677966-61735466 GCA_907164885.2 Dolomedes plantarius | reverse complement strand
AAAATTAGGGAGTCATAAATGATCCATCAGTCTAATATCCTAGTCTTTTCATATTTTTATTTGCATTTAAAAATTTTATATGGGTCAATATCACTTAAAAGTAATAACTTATACACTGTAAATAATTCAACACAAAATAAGAAATCAATATGCATAAAGAAGCCGTAGACAGCCGGACAAAATTGACAGAAAAACTACATTAGCGTTAAATTATGTTTAAACTTTTCAATAGAAGACTGTGCAGTTGAAACAAATCCTCATACTGAAAATACAGATAATTATAACTAGTAAAATTGAAATAATTCAACACAGAAAGATATTAAATAACAGGAAGAATGCAGTGACAGTCAAACGAAATAAACAGAAATCTTGCACTAAGAGCTAAACACGACATAAATGCAAGATTCTGTAGCAGTATAAGAACTAAACCATTAACGAGGCAACCGACCATTTCCCACTTGAGGTAACTGATTCGGATACCTTAGGCTTCCTGATGAAGAGACCTGCCGGTTGCCTCATTATATGGTTTAGTTCTTATACTGATACAGAATCTTACATTTAAGGTGCGTTTAACTCTAAGTACAGAATTTCTGTTTATTTCGTTTGACAGTCATTACCTTCTTCCTGCTATTTAATATCTTTCTCTATTGAATTATTTGCATTTTACTATTTATAATTAAAGGTAACCTAATATAAATTTGACAGTCAAAGAAAACTTTTTTTCAAAATGTAAAATCCTACTGAATCCCCATACGAGGTAATTTACTAGAGACATACTAGGTAACATTTATTTTTCATTTCCTTAAATTTCTATACACTTGTTTATGTAAGGGTAATCTGTGTTGGAAGTGCCACATCAGGTGTTAAATACTCAATAATCTGTAATATATCGATATTGTTCGAAAATTTCAAATATTTTAAAATTATTATATTTATGATAAAAAAACAATAGAAGCCGCAACTGCTACTGTATTCAGCAGTGTAGAACACAGATGAAGGATTTAATACATCATATCTCCTTTCAGTGCATTCCTACACACTGTGGCTTACTTGGACATGAGATAGTGGATCCTCTTGCCAAGAAAGGTGCAGATACTTTGAAGAAACCTAGTATGTCATTGACATACCATTCTTCCAATTTTTATATAAAAATGACTCGAAAAAATGCTTTTAAATCGAAATCTAATGATTCCTCTAAAGAAAAGCCCCGGGGTTCTCTATTAAACATTCTTCATTTGTTCCTGACGCTCCGCGTTTTGCTGCGGCCGCATGTTTTACACTTTTGACCGACCACGACTGTCTCGGGGCACATCTTTTCCGGATTGGTTTCGCTGATTCGCCCGACTGGGTCTTGTGCTGTTCGAGTCAGCCTATGACTGCATTACATCCTGACGTGTGCCCTAACCTTTTGAATGTTTTGTGCCTTGTAATGGAGAGACCGTGGTTTAACTTTTAGCTTACGGGGCCCATTCTTCCAATTCCTCTTTAGAACGGGAAATTTCATACCCCCTTTGTAATAATGGCCATTAGGGGGGGTTATATGGTTATATATATATATATATATATATATATATATATATATATATATATATAACTAATGCGAAGGCATTTGCCATGAAGACATTCGCCTATAATACACCTCAGTATTGCTGGCCATTTTATAATGGGGGTACCATATAGGTGGACCAGCATTACCCCCAATGAAGGGACGATACAAACGGAGGCATTTTAGTGGCACGACGCCGAGATTCGACCCGAGCACCCTCAGAACCGAAAGCGAGCGCGTTGTACCACAAGGCCGCCACAATATATATATATATATATATATATATATATATATATATATATATATATATGTGTATGTGTGTGTGTGTATGTGTGTGTGTGTGTGTGTGTGTGTGTGTGTGTTCGATCGTTCCTTCTTGGGCCCGTATTCTCGGGATACATGCTATCCCACCCCGTAAGGAAAAGGTTAATGGCCTAGTGGCCAAATAACCGGCATTTGTAAAATAAATAAAATTTATCGTAAAAAATTTCGTTAGATATAATGATTTTGAAATCCTTTTCAAAGCTTAATTTTGATTTCCCTATCGCAGAATTCCGATTAATATTCATATGCAATTTCTATAGGAGTATTTTGTAAAAATTTAAAAAAAGAAAAAAACTCTTCTAGAAAGTGACAGTGAACAGACCATATTTCTGCTAACTAAAGCCTTTGTTCGTCGAGTCTTATACTATGCTAATTTTAATCTTGTTTCATAAAACAGAAAGATGATTTTTTTAGTCATCATATTCGAAAGTACAGTAACCACCGCTTATAGTGATCAGTGGTTATAAGAATCAACCGTTTATAAGAATCAATATCACAAAAACAAAAACAAATGTATTTCCATGTTAAAATTTTCACTTTAAAGAATCAATCCGCCGGTTTTAAGAATCAGCTTACACTCTTCGCTTTCCTTTCATTTTTCCAAAAAAGTCACTTAAACCCTCAAAAGGCACGAAGTTCTGTCTTTATTTTTTTAAAGAAAGATTGATAAGATGGGATGGAATACAGTCGTAAAATGCATTCCTTTTATTGTTAGACGTAACATAATGGTTTCCCCTTAAACATTTTAGCTAAACACTGCCCTTTTAGCTTGACTCAGGGGTATCTACCCCGTTCGAGTCCGATTTCACTTTTCTCCACTGACAAACAAAGACAGGGACTCTTTTTTTCCACCTCCCACATCCTGGTTGCTGAAACCTGAACCTGGTTCCTGGACCCTGAAACACATAAATCTTCGGCGAAGTGTCCACTATCATATAGGCAAACGTGACATTAGTAGATTCAGCAAGTTATCAAACCCTGAAACGTAAGCTAGAAGGTGAATCTTGGTCTGAGACTATTGGTATTCAAAGAGGTATAAACAGTCTCCTGAAAACTACCATAGAAAACTTTTTCTTGCACCCTTCATGTAGTTTAAATGTTAAACTGTTAAGCAGGTATGTTGTAACAAATATTGGATTTTTTTCTTCTCTTATTATAATCATGTGTATCTACTTAATGATACTACTTACTTACTCTTTAATTTACTTATAGGTCTAGAAATTAAGTTATATTTTTAAAATTATAAAGAATAATTTTAATAAAAGATAATTAACGTAAATTAAAGAGTATTTTAAGGTAAATCATTTAATATATGTATATAGGTGTGTGTGTGTGCCTGTCCAAAAACCTAAATTTCGGCTATAAGAACCAACCGCTTATAAGAATCAAAAACAGTAATAACAAACGTGATTCTTATAAGCGGAAATCACTGTATTTCGAAATGAATGGCGTAAATTAATTGGACAGTAGACTCCCGTATAAGGCGATTAATATGTTACGCGTTTTATGAAATCGTTATAGGAAATAGTGTTGTACGAGTAAAAATCTTGTATTACGGTGATGTTGTTAAGGTGAAATATTAAAGTAACTTTTATCCTGTAACTAGTTCCTATTCATGTATATGTTGTCATGTATAAAGTTTAATTTCAGAATAAATAATTTTCAGTTTTCCCTATTTCACCCACTTATAAATATTTGCATAAAGAATATGTAATGGACAAAGCAATGCATAACTACTACGTCAAAAGCGTTAAATATCCCGTGTGCATAAAAATTAATGTATGCACAATGATTAAAAAAGAAATTCTAGCATTATATTCTATAGCGTGATGTACGAATGATGTCTTCGCACTTTTTTTTTAATGCGTTGTAGGAACTTGCCTTATACAGCTACTGCAGTTAAATATTTTGAGACACTTCTCTTCAACATTTTAAAGTAAATGCCTCACACATAACAACTGAACTTTTCCGTTTTTACTGCAGTAATTAAGTATATATTTATATATTTCCACATAAACTAGCTAGCCTTGTAATTTGGATACCTCTGTAACATACTGCTTGATATGACTTTTTTTATTAATTATATCACTAAAAAATGTGTGCCTTTAGCCTTGTGATTTTATAAAAAAATTTTTCTCTAAGTTCCCTTATTACAGTATACACTGTATACTTTATTACAGCATTATTACAGCTGTATTATTACTAGGGTTTATTTTTCTCTTAATCATAAGGATTTTCTATAATCGAGTACAACACGAAAAGATTAAAACAATTATTAGTAGCATGTTTTCTTGTGTTTATTTGTTAATTATTATTATTTTTTTGCGTACACGCGATTTCGTATCATTTAACCCACCATAAGAACTCCTGAAGTTCTATATAATTTTATATAAAGAAAAATTTTATGTCACATAACAAAACATTGGACAACGTAGAGAATTTAAGATATTTTTATCAGACTTCTTTTTCTTAGAAATGTCATAAATGCGTTATGAATCATTAAAGGAAACCCATGTTTCGAACTGACTTACAAGCAGATACAAAGTAACTTAATTTATAGAGCCACGATGTCTTTCATAAAAGGTAATAAATATAGAGAAAGTTTAATAAAACCTTAGATTCTGATTTATAACAGTAGAATTGTTAAAACTGCTTGCTGTTAGTGTACATTCATTGGTATCAAAATAGGCGCATTTCTGTAAGAGTAATATCGCAGACCGATGATACTTATAAATTATTATATAATTTATTTCCGAACTATTCGAACAATATTTTAGTGAGGAGAAAAAGTAATATTATGGAGAATATTTTGTTTCAGAAGTACGAATTGTTTATTTCATATTATTTTTTTTGTATAAGGCTTGTAATAACTCAAACTGGGATTATTAGGCTGTGGTCGTTTACGTGCAACTAACATCGCGTTGCGACCAATTCTGTTCAATGCACCATTAAGAAAAATGGGAACAACTCTCAAAGAATACTCGTTAGTTATACATATATACAGTTTATTTACATGTATAAATATTTACATGTACACAAATTAGCATCTGGTCGAATTCATAGTCAAACACCTTATTGATTCATATATTCAATTGCAATTATAATGCGTATTATTAGCATACACTAAGCAATGCCGACCCTTGGTCAAGAGGCAAGTATGTAATAAGCAGGTATGTGATAGAAATTATATTAGCAAATATGCTCACCCATGGGGCAGCTGTCGCTATCGGATGCACTCGCTTCCACCATTTGGATACCACTGTTCGTGTAATTTTTGGAGGACCCTGTGCACTAAGTTCGTCAAAAGAGTTCTATTTCGATACTAAAAACTTCATTGATCGATGATAACTCCGGGTAGTTCTCGTGCGTTGATTTGCGATGGTTCCACACTTGTTCCACGGGTCAGTCAGCACTGGCTGTCGTCGGTCGTCGGCGTGTTCAAACCACTATAAGAGGATGCGTACTCCTTCAGGTAACGGTATTAGTTGCTTCGGCTCATCTTTTTATACTGCACTTTGTCGTAATTTGAGGACCTTCACGTCGTCACTGTATTCTCTTCTCGACTGTGTAGTGGCTTATTCCGTTGTTTTTTTTGTTTCGTTTTTTGTAAGGAGCTCACGCTGGGCTTTCAACTTCGTATTATTTGGATTCTCATCGGCCCTGTAGCATTTTACGGTATTTGTCGTTCTTTTTGTAATACGGGGATCTCTTGTCGGCCCTGTGGCAGCTTAGTTTCTTGTCATTTTTTTTAATAACGAGAGCTCTCTCTAAAATGCTTCACACCATGTATATATATGTCTTTTCTTTTTTTGTGATTGGTTCTTGCCTTCTTGGCTTCCTGTTCACTCGCCCCACCTCTTAATTGGGCTGGGGAACGAGCCACCTTGTTCATAGGTTGGTTCATGTTTTGTGTTTTTACTCGCATTGGCTGCATCTTAAATGTGTCTTGCATTCTAATTCTTTTGGACGCCTCTCCTTGTCTGGGAAAATTCTCAATCCCCCATCAGCTGCTTCTTGATCTTTGACCTCCGATTTATTGCTGCTGTCTTCTTGTTTTTATGTTTTTATGTTTTTATGGCTGTTGTTCACGCGGAACCAAGACTCACTCATAGCCGCCATAAAGCGTCGTAGCCATTAATCGGTTGTCACCTTTAGGCTGGGTGGTTCTCCTATCAATTTAGATCCGCACACTCACATCCTGCTTATTACAAAGCTATTAAATGCGCTATGGGATCCCGAGGTGGCCTTGTCGTAGCTCGTCTGCTCTCGGTCAGGAGGGTGCTCGGTAAAATTCCGACAAGCGCCAGTAAATATCTTCGTGTATAGGCCGGCTATGGGGATGTTAGATCCGTAGACCGGAGAGTCCTTCTATGACGTCATAGAGGATGGAAGAAGGTACTATCCACCAGATATCACCCCTAGGAATGGAATACTCCGTGAAAATAGTGGCAGCACCTAGTCAAGTCAGACTCCGACTCTTATGGTGGTATGGTAAACCGAGGCCGCAACCCTCAGCCCGCTAAGCCTATATGGACCTGGTGTGGAACACTTCCAACCAGGAGGCACTATCAACAGCACATCGACAAATGCGCTATACACTAAATTCTCGACTTACGCGGTAAATTCGTTCCAGAACATTTCGCGTATGTAGAAAGCGCGTAAGTCGAAATTTACAAAGTAATGTTTTCGATTGTACCATCGCAAGTTTTATTGGTATGCGTTTCTGTTGGAGAGCTTCAATCCAAATTATGAATACTTTCTAAATCATTTCTCTTAAAACATTTCTTTTCTATGATACTATCGTCGATTGCCCAAGAACAGATTTCTTCACGTGTTGCATAGTCCGAACTTTATAATACTTTATCACAGTTCTAACTATCGATTCATTCATACCGTATACACACGTAATGTCTACAATCGTATTACCTTTTTCATGTTGTTTTATAATTTTAACTTTAGTGTCCATAGTAATTGCGAGTCTATTTTTATATCTGCTTATGGTTTGTTCCTTTTTGCGTTTTTCGGACATGTTTTTTTTATTGGTTTTATCTTGTAATTTGTATCGATAACTAACTTGAGTACTGCACATTAAACATACCGTTGGATATCATTTGGGGACACTATTGGTACCAAGCACACATGCACGGTTGCCTCTCTTTCGTACCGGCAATGTCCCAGAACAATAAACGCGCGAAACAACTAACGTCTACGAGATTTAAGAAAAAAAATACTACAACCGCGTATCTATGAATACACGTAACTCGAGGACCTACTGTAAAATATTAAAAACTATATATCGAATTGAGTTGCGGATAGATATAAATGGGTTTCATTTATGGAACCACGTTTACTTTCATAAAAGGTATTAAACCCGTAGTAAGGTGAATAAAATCTTAAGTATTGCATTTATTAGAAAAGAATCGTTAAAACCATTACTGATATTTTAGATCCATGCATACCAATTTCATCCGTATGAAAATGCTTGCGTTTCAATAAGAGTTTTCTCTACTTCTAAGTAACTATATATATATATATATATATATATATATATATATATATATATATATATATATATATATATATATATATATATATATATATGTATGTATGTATATATATATATATATATATATATATATATATATATATATATATATATATATATATATATATATGTATGTATGTATATATATATGTATATATATATATATATATATATATATATATATATATATATATATATATATATATATATATATATATATATATATATATATATATATATATATATATATATATATATATATATATACTAGTTGAAGTACCCGGCGTTGCCCGGAATTTTAAGAAGGTTTGTTAACCAAAATCAATTTAAAAACTTAACACAGTATAAATTACATAGCCAAAAAAAAAATAAGCATGTGAAATGTTATACATATCTCAGTATTTTGGTAGATGCAGTCTTTCATCATTGTACCACTAAAAGCTGTAAAGTAAAAATGTCAAATTGTGGAAGGTTTGTTAACCAAAATCAATTTAAAAACTTAACACAGTATAAATTACATAGCCAAAAAAAAAGCATGTGAAATGTTATACATATCTCAGTATTTTGGTAGATGCAGTCTTTCATCATTGTACCACTAAAAGCTGTAAAGTAAAAATGTCAAATTGTGGAATGTTTGTTAACCAAAATCAATTTAAAATCTAAACAATTTAGCAAGATTTAACCTTCTATCTTTGGAGCAAAAGAAGCTGATAAGTAAAACATAAAATATACATACATTTATAATAAACCACTAAAAGCTGAAAAGGAAAAATGTCAAATTGTCTTTTGGAAAGCAAAGCTGAAAAGGAAAAATGTCAATTTGTCGAATGTTTGTTAACCAAAATCAATTTAAAAACTAAACACAGTATAAATAACATAAAAAATAAGTATGTGAAATGTTATACACCCAAATAATAAAAAAAATCCAATATAAAAATATATACATTTATAATTAACTCCTCAGAATTCATCTAGATTTAACCTTTCATCTTTCGAGCAAAAGAAGCTGAAAAGTAAAACGTAAAATATATACATTTATGATAAACCACTAAAAACTGAAAAGGAAAAAAATGTCAAATTGTCTCTTGGAAAGTTAAGAGTTTTAAAAAGTAAAGCTGAAAAGTAAAAATGTCATTTTGTCAAATGTTTGTTAAACAAAATTGATTAAAAAAGTAAACACAGCATAAATAACATTTAAAAAAAACATGTGAAATGTTATACACATCTCAGAATTTTAGTAGATTCAGCCTTTCATTTTGCAAGTTTAAATTAAAAATGTCAAATTGTCTAATGTTTGTTAACAGAAAGTAATTTAAAAACTAAACACAGTATAAATAACATAGATTTAATAACAGTATAAATATCATAAAATATATACATTTATAATAAATCACTAAAAGCTTAAAAGTAAAAATGTCTAATTGTTCATATAAATACCTCCATAAATGCAGGATTCTGTAGCCAAAAAAATATATAAATAAAGTATTAAAGTATTTGTTAAAGGCACTGACTGATGAAAAAATTAACAGAAATCTGCAATTTGGGCTACACGCACCATAAATGCAAGATTCTGTAGCAATAATAGAAACATCCTGTCCTTATTAAACTCCATATAAATCTCTGTTAAATTAAACTGATCCAAATATTATCTCAAGTACCTTCATAAACTATGTTTCTCATTTCTTGATTCGGGGTTCAATATGAATGTTTGTTAACCAAAGTCAACTTAAAAACTAAACACAGTATAAATAACATAGGAAAAAAACATGTGAAATGTTATACACATCTCAGAATTTAGATAGATTCAGCCTTTCATCACTAAAAGCTGAAAAGTAAAAATGTCAAATTGTCTTTTGCCTTGTGAACTCTGCATGAAAAATTAAACATAGTATAAATAACATAGTATGAAAAAGGGATGGGAAATGTCATACACATCAATACTAAAAAACAACAAATAAATTTTGGTTCTAATTTGACTCTTAATGTGCTTCACTCTTGAAAATATTTGTTCACAGATGTACGTGCTTCCAAACGTTGATGACCAGAATAACGCTTGACTATGCAGTGAAGGATATTTATATCTGGGCAGGTATGATTTATGAGTACAACTAAGAGACTCAATTGAATTTCTCTTTAAGTTAGATGTCAGATTGCAACTCTATGCATTCCATTTGACAATTTGCTAGCATTATATCTATATCGACTGCAAATAGAGTAGAAAACATGCAAAAAAAAAATTGTTTATTTTCCCCAAAATCCTGAAATCAATTTTAAATTCTTGTACTAAATCGGAAAGTAGGGCTGCATATTTTGTAACATTTTTAGAATTGTGCTTGGTCAGCGTCTGGAAACGCAAAAAAATTTTAACATTTAATTTGGCTTGCCATAATTTCAACTTCATGGATTTTGCACTGAAGTAAAATCCATGAAGTGACGGGTGTTTGAGTCATTTAAATGGCCATTCAGATCTATCAAAATCTGCAAGCCAGTTATAAAGTTCTGGCACAGATTACTTTTCAATGTCATAAACAATTTGATATCATCAAGTAGGCTATAAAACCTTTTTAATATTTTCTCCACTGAGCTACCTTATTTCTTAAAAGTATTGCCATATTCAGCATCCAAGCTTTTAAGAAATTCCTAAAACTGGCTATGAATCAATCCCCGAGCCTTCATAAAATTCACCATTTTGAAGATGATTTGCATAACATGGTCCATTTTTTTCCCTTTCCGCATTACTTTTTATATCAAGGCAGGCTATTAATTTTTTTTTCGCTTTGAGCTCTCTCTCGCTAACACTCTGGGCCTTACTAACACTTGCTTTGGGCCGCATGCGACCCACGGGCTGGACATCCCTGTATTAAAATATAGGTAAAAAACCCTGACAAACGTAAAAATTAATAAAAATCTGCAATTAGGGCTCCACACACCATAAATGCATGATTCTGTAGCAATAAACATCTCCATAATTAATATCTGCATAATAAATGTCTCCATAAATGCAAGATTTTGTAGCAAAAATATTAAAGTATAGCTAGAAGGCATTGACAAACAAAAAAATTAATAGAAATCTGCAATTAATAGTTCCACGCACCATAAATGCAAGATTCTTTAGAAAAGAATAAAAAATTAAAGTATAGGTAGAAGCCACTGACAAACGTAAAAATTAATAGAAATCTGCAATTAGGGATCCACGCACCATAAATGCAAGATCAGTTGTTTTCAAACAACTAATATAACCAAACATGTTATTTTTCACACATTCATTAATATAATCGTTATGTTCAAAGGGTCAAAATATAGAGATGAAGCTAAACGTACGAGCAACATATGGTTAAACATATATAAATATGGTGAGCAAAGTTTTTCAGTTTGTTTATTCTATTCTCAGCTATTTTGAGGGGAAGATGCATTAATTTTAAATGTATTCAACTTGAATTCAAGTAAATGAAAAGTGAAAATAATAATATAAAAAATTAACTATATTTAGTTACATTAAAATGAAATATGTTAATCATTTGACAATATTAAACCAGTTAGGTATATTATAATGTAAAAAATAGTTATTACATATTAAATATTATTTCCAGGAGGGTGGATATTGTTCCGAGTTCAAGACATTTACTGCAAAAAGCTATAGTACCATTAATGTATAACGAAATCTATCAGTTGGACACATTTCTAAAGAATTGGAAACATGAGGAGAATCTAACTTAAAAGGATTCGAATGTAAACATATTAATATTTTGAAAAATATATTTCCTTTGAAGCATTCAGCTTTTAACATATTTTTTTTAACAAAAAGGTTCAAAATAATACAATAAATATATTTCTATTTTACGGGGCAAAACATATATCTATCTATATAAATAAAGCAAAGTGTCTATGTATGTATGTAACGTATACAAATCTACATTTCTTAACGAATCTGGTTGAAACTTGGTATACTTATGTTTTGAAGCCTTAAGATAATTAATTCTAAGATAAGTTTGGAAGCTTTAAAATAATTCTAAATAAATACAGTTGTAAGGTATACACAAGATTCGATTCACAAGAATCGAACTTTTGAGTGAATTAAAGAAGCTGCTTTAGATATGCTAATTTTGGCATACGCGCTTAGTATAAATACCACGCAGCGTCATTAATAAGAAAGGGAGTTGTTGTTAAGGTTGAAAAGGTGTTATCCTGCTCTAGTCCTTAGCGGGCCAGGAGTTTTACATGGCAGTACTGCTGGTTTGACTTACTGTTCGTGAGTATAAAAATATATTGTCCTTAAAAGCTGTATTTACATTCCGTACAAGTAGTACGCATGCTTATTGCTGTAAAAGCCAATTATATGTGCAGCGAATTCAATAAACATTATTTCATGTATAAACTGTGTTTGTATATAATTCAAATAGAGTGCCACTTCAAATTATATACACCCAAGTCTGGGTAGAAGTGAGCATAGATTCTCTATACTGGCGCCCGAAAAATATATATACCCTGGTAGTTAGCGTTAAATTTGTAACGAAGAACATAATTGAAATTAAAAACTGTGTACTGTGTACTTATATTGATAAAATTGTTGCAAGTACTCATATACTATTTAAAAAATGAGTGTTGTAGAACAAAATCCTGCTGGAAATTTTCCTCGGGTAATTATGGTTCAGCAAATTGCGCCATTCGAAGACACATTCAATGGCGGCCCCTCAATCCAATTCCTAAAGAAAATTGAGCATTACTTTCAGCAACAATGCACCCCAGAGGGGGATAAACTTAAAATTGCTCTAGCTGCTTTAAGAGGTAGTGCATGTCAGTGGTACACGTGTATGAAAAGCAGTAATCTGATTTTTGACTATTTGTCATTCAAGCAACAGTTTCTTAGTGTTTTTCCAAAGACCTTTAATCAAAGTGAAATTGAAGCGGAAATTTATTCGCTAAGGCAACGTGAAGGTCAGTCTGCATTAGATTTTGCTATGGAAAAGATTTCCAAGTGTGAGGAATATTTAGAGGGAATGACGGAAGCGATAATCTTAAAAATAATTATCCAACGTTTGAAGCCAAGTGTTCAAGATTTTTTAGATAATCAAACAATTACAAGCAAGGTTACCCTCCTTCAAGCTTTAGCTAAATATGACAATAGACATTTCTTCGCTACCCCTCACCGTCATTCAGGTACGAGAGATTTTATACACCCCAGCCAAAATTTTTCGCGAGTTTCAAATCGACATCGTGGACGGCATGATAGTAAAGCCCAACGTTATAGTAACATTAGTGCGCTTACATTAAAAAATGTGCAACTACCTTATGTGCACTTGCAAATTGATTCAATTCCCATAACAACTTTACTTGATACCGGCAGCGAAAGGTCGTACATGTCAGAAAAGTACTTCAAATCGCATTACGACATGAAGCGCTTAAACACACATAATAAATTACGAACACTTTCAGCTCAAGGGGAAGAATGTCAAATATTAGGCTCATTATTGACACACATTAGTATACAATCCCAAAAAAACAACCTTGTTTTTCATGTAATGCGAAATATGCAACTGGAGGTTATCCTAGGGATTGATTTTTGCTACTCGTGTAATGTAGCACTAAATTTCAAGCAGAATTCTATCTCGGTGCAGATGCACCAACAGTCCAAAGAAGCTGTGCTGCCCGTTCCGGTTGACTTGTCGAAAACGGACTTAAAAGAAAACGAAAAAGTTCGTTTACAGACTACTTTAAACAAATTTGCCGAGGTATTTTCAGACAAGCCAGGTATTACTCATGTTACAACTCACAAAATTGATACGGGAGACAGTCCCCCAATTCGTGCCCGCCCATATAGGTACGATACAAACAAGCAGAATGTTATATACATTCATATTGATAAAATGCTTCGCCAAAATATTATTTCGCCGGTCGATAGTCCGTGGGCAAGTCCGGTTGTGTTATGTCGAAAAAAAGGCAACTTGCCTATTACTGATCCCGAAGCCTGGAGGTTTGCAGTTGATTACAGGGGGCTGAATAAAGTAACAAAATTCTCTACATATCCTATGCCAATAATTGAGGATATTCTTCATAGTTTAAAGTCATTTAAATACATGACTACTTTAGATTTAACATCCGGGTTTTTCCAAGTACCTATGGCTGCTGAAGACGTTAAAAAAACGGCGTTTATAACAAAAAAAGGCACTTTTGCGTTTCGTCGCATGCCCTTTGGACTCAATGGGGCACCTGGCACATTCCAAAAACTTATGGATATAGTACTAAGGCCTGTTTTAGGAAAGAACGTTGCCGTATACCTCGACGACATAATTATTACGGGGGAAACTTTAACCGAGCACTTAGCTCTTTTACAGGAAGTGCTCTCTCTGATAAAACAGGCTGGCTTAACAATAAATACAAAAAAGTGTCAGTTCGTCCGCAAAGAACTACCGTATTTAGGATTCGGTAAATTACGCGTCAGGGTAGTAAATTACGCGTCAGGGCGTTCAAACGGATTCATCTAAAATCGATGCTGTAAAAGCGTTTAAAATCCCACAAACGGGAAAACAACTTTCGTCGTTTCTTGGTCTTTGCTCATATTACCGCACATTTATACCTGCATTCTCGGAAGTCGCCGAACCGCTTTACAAATTGCGAAAGAAACGCACTAAATTTACGTGGAGTTCCGAAGCCCAGAACGCCTTCCAAACATTAAAGCAGAAATTGATCCAAGCTCCGGTACTACGCCATCCAGATCACAAGCTACAATTCGTAGTGCAAACGGATGCCTCTAATGTCGGAATCGGCGCTGTACTAATGCAGGAAAACCAACCTATCGCTTTCACATCGCGAACTTTAAATTCCGCAGAACGAAACTATACAACCACTGAAAGGGAATGTTTGGCTATTGTCGTAGCACTCAAAAAATTTCGCTGTTATTTCTCAGAACAGCCGGTTCGGGTTATAACTGACCATGCTGCTTTAACCCGATTATACTCGGGCAAAAATTTTACGCCTCGTGTCATTCGCTGGGCATTAAAGATCCAGGAATACAACTTAATCATTGAGCATCGTCCGGGGAAAGGAAATCTGGTAGCGGATGCTTTAAGCAGAGACCCAGAGGGGGAGTCGATAACTCAATGTGAAATGCTCACTTCTATTGTGCTAGATAATAAAACGCAGTTAAAAGAAGAACTTCGTAAAGACCTGGAATTCGGAGATATAGTTAAATACCTAGAAAACCCCGAACAATTTTCCGGAGTTAATTTGCATGCTATACAGGGTAGAGCACAGAACTATGAACTAGTCGATGATCTCCTTTTTTACAAATCATCCACAAATCGGAATGGTGAAATTCGTCCCGTCATTCCATGTTCAATGAGAACACACATTCTACATACTCTTCACGATTTACCTACAGCCGGCCATATGGGTATTCGAAAAACTTTTTCTCGACTTAATGAAGTGGTTTACTGGCCCCAAATGAGGAAGTGGGTCACCCAGTACGTTCAAAGCTGCGACACTTGTCAGCGTACTAACTACACAAATTACCACCCCGCGGGTTTTTTACAAAGTATCGTAGCCACGTTCCCTAATGAAATCGTAGGGATAGATTTATTAGGCCCATATCCCCGTAGTGCAAGTGGAAAATACAGGTTCTTACTCGTAATAGTCGACCATTTTTCAAAATGGACCGAAATTATACCCCTGCGTAGAGCCTCAGCCAAAGCAGTTGCTGATGCATTTACACATAATTATGTTTTGCGATATGGTGCCCCTGTAAAAATTATTAGCGATAACGGTGTTCAGTTTGTCAGCGAAGTTTTCACGGACCTGTGTCGCAGGCTTCAAATAAAACATGCAAAAATGGTCACTTATAGACCACAGTCGAATATTGCGGAGCGGGTAAATCGCAATGTAGTTAAAATGATTCGCGCATTTATACAAAACAATCATAAAACATGGGATCAACATATACAGCAGTTTGCGTTTGCATTACGTTCGGCCGTCCACGACTCGACAGCCAAAACACCTGCCGAAGTTTTTCTAGGCAGAAAGATTATCACCCCTTTAGACAGTCTATTCTTCGTACCGGGGCAAGCGCCTCAATTTCAACTAGCTGATATTCAGGAGATGCTTCGCGAGGTCAAGCAAGTTAATGACCAGATGCGGAAGCAACAGAAGATATACTACGATAAAAATCGTAGGGAGGAGAAATTTGAAGTTGGGCAATGGGTTTTAAAAGCCACCCACTCACTATCTAACGCCAGTAAAGGCATAGTCGGGAAATTTTGCCCGAAATTTCAAGGTCCGTACGAAATAAAAAAGGTAGCAGGCCCAGTGGTTACCTTACAAGAAGGCCAACAGCAAGTTCCAGAAAATATAGACCAGATTAAGAGGTATATAAACCGTGCAGACTATACCCTGTTTTCAAATCAAGTGCAACAAGGTTCACAAGATGCTGGACCCTCGGGGGTCACCAACGAAGACCGTCCTCCCCCTACTCACGATTCCGGTGATAACCTGCATGAGGGAAGCAGCTCCACTCCTGCACAGGAACCCCGGTCAGGAGTTAAAAGAAAGACTCCCATGACTTCTCCATCGTCGGCGCCTGACTCTCAGCCGTTCGAACATCCACGCAAGCGGGGGAAGCAGACGCAAAGGAAACGAAAGATCTCTGCCGCCCAACAAGATCCTCCTCCCAAGAGACCTCTTGTCCATCGTCAAGCCGGACCAGCGCCTCAGGACCAACGACCTGCTGCACGAAGGATGTCCACACGGTCAACGAACCCCTTTACTAGGACTGCGACCATCAAGAGAGGTTCAGCGGATTGGACAAACTGGTGCAGTGAAGTTGCTGCATTCATGAGGAACAAGTCTTGTATCAACTTTCTTATTCTAACTCCCACCCTTTAATAAAATCGAACCAAATTGGTTTGAAGTTCCCCAGTGTATATACTGTGTAAACATTTTGAGGGGAAGTGGTGAGGCACTGAAAAAAAACGGTATGCTGTTGTTTTATAAATTTTTGAAGGGGACATGTAGTGAAAAAAAATACATACTAACTACAGATAACAAACAACTAACATACTAACTTCGCAAATCATAACACATGTACATTATAAATTGGGGGAGAGCAGATACAGTCAAGAAATGTCATGCTGTGCAATTGTGTTGTCACTTTTAATTAAAATAGATATTTTAGGGCGCAGTTGGCCAGCCCAGTATCCGCAACTCTGCAAATCCACTGTGTAATGGTGTCACCTGGACCCTTCGGGGTTAGTTTTGTAAAATGGTAGTGGCGTTTTTCCCCCACACAACGTGTGGAAGGTTTTTTGGCTTTGCCACCCATTATGTAAAAAGTCAGACCAGCACGCGTTTTCAATTAGTTAACTGAAGCCGTTCAGACCTCAGTTACCTAATTTTTTTTTCGAGGGAGGCCAGTGTAAGGTATACACAAGATTCGATTCACAAGAATCGAACTTTTGAGTGAATTAAAGAAGCTGCTTTAGATATGCTAATTTTGGCATACGCGCTTAGTATAAATACCACGCAGCGTCATTAATAAGAAAGGGAGTTGTTGTTAAGGTTGAAAAGGTGTTATCCTGCTCTAGTCCTTAGCGGGCCAGGAGTTTTACATGGCAGTACTGCTGGTTTGACTTACTGTTCGTGAGTATAAAAATATATTGTCCTTAAAAGCTGTATTTACATTCCGTACAAGTAGTACGCATGCTTATTGCTGTAAAAGCCAATTATATGTGCAGCGAATTCAATAAACATTATTTCATGTATAAACTGTGTTTGTATATAATTCAAATAGAGTGCCACTTCAAATTATATACACCCAAGTCTGGGTAGAAGTGAGCATAGATTCTCTATACAGTTTTTAAATAATATTTCATCTCCAGACGATGGAATCAATCATTCATAAGAACTGCACATGCGCACCCACTATATGTTAATTCTAGATGTCCAAGGTAAGTGAACGCATGGATTTGTTATTTCGTAGTTAATTTAAAGTTAATTTTCTAATATTACTCCTTCAGTTTTCTTTTTTTCATTAATCCTTTTCAACTGGATTAATTCCCAATATGTGGATTACTGTTGAAACTCTGGAATATTTCTGTGATAGTCACACACTGTTTTCACTTTTGTTTGTTTTTGTATTGCTAAGGAAATTGTGTTGTAATTGAATATTTCTGAAGGGCAGTGAAATATAATTATGTTATATTTACTTTTCTATTTTACATTTAGTCTACAACTCTTTGAAATATTTCTGTGATATAATTGTAGTTTTTCTATTTTGGGCTGTTTTTATAAGGAAAGGAATGACGAATTGGGGAAAATTTTCATATTAGAACATAAAATTGCGTGTATTATTTTTGCATTTTAAAATTTTCTCTTAAGATTGTAGGTCATTTTGAATATAACTGTCATATGTATCATGTGTGAGAAGGAAATTAAAATAGTAGCATTAAGATTTTTATGCAGTTATAGGCATTTTAGCTAAATTTCAATAAAAATTACTTCAAATTGACCAATTTATATAAAAAGTATGCTATTTACAGGTAAGTTTTTGTTCCTTTTTTTAATTTTTAAGTGCTATTTTACCATAAAACACAAAAAAACCCTAGCTAAACACGAACATAGTTAACCGTAAATAAATCGCAAAACTGTGCTTAAGTTTAGACTGATTCTTTTTAGTTAAGTTATACTAATTTTTATGCTTTTAAAAGTACATCGTGAATTAAAAAATTAAGAACAATATAAAATACAGTATACTAAACATTCTGAAGTACAAACACAATATGTAAAATACCTAATAACCAAATTTGAGAAAGTAAATAATCGTAAGTTACCAACAATATTCAATGCGTTTATTTACCTTGTAACATCTAGGTGCGCATGCGCAGTTTTTATGAATGATTGATTCCAACGCCTTGAGATGAAATATTTTTTAAAAACTGTATTTATATATAAGCATTTTAAAGCTTCCAAACTTATATTAGAATTATCTCCAGGCTTCAAAACATAAGTATACGAAGTTTCAATCAGATTCGTCAAGAGATGTAGATTTGTATACGTTACATACATACATACATAGATACACTCTGCTTTATTTATATAGATATATATATATATGTATATATATATATATATATATATATATATATATATATATATATATATATATATATATATATATATATATATATATATATATATATACATTGCTGGCCACTGTAAATGCAACACCCTGAAGGAAAAATGCACATAATATGAAATTTACAACATCCATTAGCGGAGGTGAGATATGCAAATGATTAGAATTTCAGCGCAGACGCACATCACGCGCGCCTGTGGCGCCACTTCAAAGCGCTATTTAAGGCTTGGAGATTTCGACGATTTCAAGTTCGGCAATTGTGTTTTTCTTGTGGTTTTTTCAAAAAAACGATCAATTATGCCTCGTCGAAAACAGCGATCATCTTTTAATCAAGTATCCTGGTTCGACAGAGGAAGGATAGTGACCTTAGGATAGAGGAGGATAGAGGAGGAAGATTGTGGATTCTCTTTCAGGGAAATCGGTAGTCGTGTTGGACGAAACCAAACAACTGCAATGCGAATATGTGACCGTTGGATGCAGGAGGGTACGACGGACCGGCGTGTTCGATCGCATCCACCTCAGCGCACCACTTCACGTGATGACAGGCAAATTGTGCGCATGGCAGTGACGGATCGCTAAGTCACATCACGAACCATAGCACAGCACATGCAGTCTATAACGCATCATCCAGTGTCTGCGCGTACCATTCGACGCCGTTTACAGCAGAGTGGTATGTCCGCAAGACGTCCATTGCTTTGTCTACCCTTGACGCAGAACCACAGACGTCTCCGCCGCCAATGGTGCGATCACAGAAGGATGTGGACGGCAGAATGGAATGAAATTGTCTTTAATGACGAGTCACGCTTTTGTCTGCAACGCCACGATGGTCGCATTCGAGTCTGGAAACACTGTAAAGAGAGGATGCTGAACAGCTGCGTTATGCACCGCCACACTGGTCCTGCCCGGGTATTATGGTATGGGGCGGTATTGGATATCACTCTCGCACACCTCTAGTACGCATTGCCGGTACTTTAAACAGCCAGCGCTACATCTACGAGGTGTTGAAGCCAGTTGTCCTTCCTTATATTCAGGGCTTGCCCACAGCCATATTTCAACAGGATAATGCGCGACCACACGTGGCACGCATTGTCCAACGGTTCTTCGTCAATCGCCAAATTGAATTGCTTCCCTGGCCGCCTCGCTCTCCGGATCTTTCGCCGATAGAAAACATGTGATCCATGGTTGCTCTACGATTGACCCAGATTCCATCCCCAGCTGCCACAGCAGATCAACTTTGGCAAAGTGTGGAAGCTGCTTGGTCTGCTGTACCCCAAGAACTCATCCAAAGTCTCTTTGAATCAATGCCGAGGCGTGTGGCAGCGGTGATCTCCAACAATGGCGGCTACTCTGGCTACTGATTTTGGCAGGAACCACACTTCACAGAAGTCTATAAATTTAATCATTTGATACTTGGTCAACATGTTATCTACAAAATAAATTTTGTTGTGATATATCTTGTCTTTCTTGGTATTGCAATTTGGGTGGCCAGCAGTGTATATATATATATATGTGTGTGTGTGTGTGTGTGTGTGACGTTTCTAATTCGCCTATAATAAGGTTCCTTCTTAGGATTGCAGTCTTGTCTGGATGACGAGAATGATAAGGCATCTTTCACGGTTAATTATTTTATTTAACTTCAACTATAAACGGCATCAGATCAACATAAATTTATTTCACCATTTTGTTCGACTGTTAGGATGCGACTGACATCCTTTCTGCAACACGTTACCAGGCTGTCTGTTTCACTTTCTATTCCCCGTAGCATTAAGAGGACTATTATATAAAATATTGCGTGATCTACGTAAGGTATCTTGAATACGAAAGGGATTTGATTGGTGTTGCTATCAGTTTAATCATCTACCAATTATTTTAATTCAATCAACTTACTTCCCGGACGAAACATATATACTCAAGAGCCAAAAAATTATGACCACCTGTCAATAACGAGTTGGCTCACCTTTGGCGCGCAACAGAGCTTCAACCCGCCTTGGCATGGATGCCACAAGTCCTTGGTAGATGGTCGGAGACAGATTGTACCAGATGTTTGAGCAACGGTCACGCAAATCCCAGATATTGCGAATTGGTGGTCTTTGAACTCTGAGCTGCCGTCCCATGACATCCCAAATGTGTTCTATCGGATTGAGATCCGGTGAGTTAGGAGGCCAGGACATTAACTGGAATTCAGCATCATGTTCCTCGAACCACTCCAACACAATTTTAGCCTTGTGACACGGGGCGTTGTCCTGTTGGAACATTCCATTTCCAGCTGGAAAAACAGAGATCATGTAAGGGTGCAACTGGTCCGCAATGATGTTCAGATAACCTGTAGCATTCATGGTCTGCTCTATCACAACCACGGGTCCCAGAGACGCCCAAGAGAACGTCCCCCAAAGCATAATACCACCACCACCGGCCTGTGTATGACATACTGTACATTGAGGGAGCAACAGTTCGCCTGGAAGACGGCGTATCCTGACACGGCCATCGGCGTGATGAATGACAAACCGTGATTCATCTGACCAGGCAACTCTCTCCCACTGATCCATGGACCAGTCGCGATGTTCCCGGGCCCAGCGCAGGCGCAGTTGGCGATGACACTTTGTCAGCAAAGGAACACGAGTGGGACGTTTGCTGCCTAGCCCCATATCCAACAGTTTCCGCTGAACAGTGTGCTGCGATACTATTCTACTTGGCCCTGCATTGTATTGGGCTGTCAGCTGAGCCACTGTCTGGCTCCGGTTTTGCTTCACCATGAGAGACAGTCTCCGACGACCTTTTTCTTTGATAGCGTGTGGACGTCCAACACCATGTCGTCTACTGCTGGTTTCACCGTCATTCATCCACTTTGCATAAGTACTAACAACTGTAGGTCTCGAAGAACCCACGAGTCGTGCAGTTTCAGAAATACTTGTTCCGAGCCTTCGAGCCATTACAATCTGCCCTCTATCAAAGTCGCTTAGATCCGCAGCCTTTCCCATCACACACAGAAGTAAGTGAAAGAATGATTCTTCAGACTGTCCAGCAGCAGTTAAATACCACTTCCACCTGATCACGTGCCTTCTATATATATATATATATGCTATATATATATATATATATATATATATATATATATATATATGCTATATATATATATATATATATATATATATATATATATATATATATATATATATATATTATATATATATATATGTGTGTGTGTGTGTGTGTCTGTGTATGTGTGTGTGTGTGTGTGAGTGTGTGTGTGAGTATATTGCACTTCTATAATTACATAAAATTGTACACATTGGATAAAATTATGCATCTGTATTTTCGAAACATGTCCATATTTAACATTTATTTATCTACATTAGAACTTGGAGGAGACTGATACTCACTCTGGGGTAAATACGAGGACTCTGCCAATTTTGAGATTAACAAGAAAAGATTTTTGTTTATCATATGGCTTATG
This sequence comes from Dolomedes plantarius, assembly GCA_907164885.2. Lineage (NCBI taxonomy): Eukaryota > Metazoa > Arthropoda > Arachnida > Araneae > Dolomedidae > Dolomedes > Dolomedes plantarius. Next base: position 61,713,475 of record OU015496.1, on the reverse strand, counting down.
TCTGTATGAAGAAATATTTTGAAAGCAGTTCAAGCAGTTTCATTGCATTTTGACTCAAACACAATTTATCATACAAAGGGGATTCATTAATTCAAGGAGACGGCATTTATTTCAAGAATCCTTTTACAGCCAAAAAGATTGTAAATATTCTTGCCGATCAAATACATTTTGTCCATAAATAAAATAAATGACCATCAAACACCGTATTTACTCTGTTTATTTATCCCTAAAATGTTCTATCTCCTTTCGTGTATTTGTATATAATTTTGTTTATTTTTTTAATTGAAATATGTTTATTTGATAAATTTTTTACCTTAACACTCTCTGATTTAAACAGAAACTAATTTTTCATTAATATGACCTTCGTAAGATTAACATTCATCAAGAAAATATCTCAAAATACCCTGAAAAGTTTATTTTTCCACCTCTAAATTTCCATTTTAAACTTTTGTGTCCACCTTACAGTCATAATAACACGTATATATTCTACCAAAGCATTCATTTATGTATAAGAAGATCTTTCCAAACTGTGAAAATCATTTCTTTTTAACATTAATAAAAAAACACCTTTGGGTTTCACCATATACAAGAACTAGCTGAAAATCCGCACTTCGGTACGGAGTACATTCGAATTAAATACAACGGTTAATGTATGCAATTAATGCCAAAAATAAATAAATAAATAAATATATATATATATATATATATATATATATATATATATGTGTGTGTGTGTGTGTGTATAATAAATACGACGATCAATGTATACAATTGATGTAAAAAAAATTAAAAAAATATATTTATAAAAAACTCGTAAGAGAAATTTTTATAGACAAAATAATGTAGAAGAAAATATTCAAATTAAATCTAATAGGACATACTAAAGAATATACACTGAAGTGCCACTGAATTAGGAATAGCAAAGCCTATTAAAATTGTGTAGTGCTGCGCATCATGTATGCGCAAGTGAGGGCGCTGTGGTAACTGCATATATAGCGCGTACTGTGGTTGTTCTGAATTAGTTGTTGGAATTGCCAGTATGGGTAAACTGCCTGATTTAGACGCCTTCGATCGCGGACAAATCGTAGGTGCGCGACGCATGGGCCATTCAATTTCCGAAATCGTCAGACAGCTAGGATTTTCAAGGTCGACAGTGTCAAGAGTATACCAAGAATACATGGATGGTGGAAAAAAACTAGATATCGGGCAAACTGCAAAGGACAATTAGCCTTGACAGTGCGTGGTGTGAGACGGCTCAGGCGTATTGTACGTATTAGTGAAGTCAAACATTAGCTCAAATTACCACCCAGTGTAATGACGGTGCCAGTCGTACAGTCAGTAAACAGACTGTGCAACGCTCGCTTTACCGTATGGGTTAAGCGAGCCTCCCGTATGGGTTTACCGTATGGGTTAGGGGGCCTCCCCACAGCGACTATTGAGTGAGATTTGCGAGTTATTTGTGCCCAACAACTGGCCTGGAGTCTATTGGGTACACAAGGCGATTGCTTTGCTTAACTAGCGTTTATTCTCAAACGGTTTTTCTGTCGCAACCTATCGGCACCTCCACGTGGTGGCCCCTGGGAGATCTACGGATCTGCGAACGCCGAAGGTGTGGGGAACGAATTATTCTCTCTTCTCGAGCTTGATATAAGTTCAGGGCGGCAGCTCGCTGACCATGTGTTAGGAGAAGGCCATAGATCCTCTCCTCGGAGAGGCCGAAGAGAGAATGCGCATAGCGCAAACCAGAGTGCAAAACTTACTTTGAGCCTATAGCGGCTCTTTAGAGCGCCGTCGGACCATGAATGAAGAGCTCAATATGCTCATAAACATTCTGAGAGATCAGCAAGCCCATATCCAGTACTTAGCTGGACAGTTAGCCCAGGCTAACAAGCAAACTTATGCTAACATCGTAAGTATCGGGCAAGCGATCGGACCCGCCCCTAGGGGCGGGCCTAAGACCAAGTCAACCAAGATGACATTGGCTGATAAAGAGCGTCACGTGGTGACTGTGTATCCTAAGAAGGAGCAAGCCTCCGAGGATACAAGGAATGAAATCCAGTCACACATAGACCCTACCAGGCTGAAAGTGGGCATCACAATGATGCGGAAGATCAGTAAGGGTGGGGTCATAATTGGCACGGACACTCAAGAGAGCCTGGACAAGCTCATAGAGGAGTTCAAAAAGATCGATGAACTCCATGGCAGCTATGAAGCTACAAAGCCGATGAAAAGAAATCCGCAACTCATAATATACGGAGTTGCGGAAAAAATGACTGACAAACTGCTCATTGAAAAGCTGAAAGAGCAGAACCAGGAATTGGCGGAGAGTGAGATAAGCATTGTAGCTAGCTACAAAGCTAAATACGGACAAAACTGGATATTGAGCATCAATGGAGAAGCCTTCTCAAGACTGAGAGGCGTGTGCAAGCTCAAGCTAGGTTGGCAAAGGTACTCATATAGGGAGTACATAAGGCCAAGAGTGTGTTATAACTGTTGGCAATATGGACATATAGCCAAAGCGTGCAATGCCGATAGAGCGTGCAAAAACTGTGGCAGTACGGGCCACAGTTATAGTGACTGCAAAGCAAAAACCAGATGCGTGAATTGTCATAAGAACAATAAGAAAAATAGCACAAAGAAGGAGACCTCTCATATGCCCACCGCTAATTCATGCTCGGTTTACAGAGCAGAGGTGGAGCGAATTGCTCGAAGAACCAACTATGGAGAGTAACACTCCAAGTTGTAAGTTTGTGCATTTGAATGTCAACAAAACGCATCTGGCTTCAAAGGAACTGGGTGAGGACGCCGTAGCCCAGGACCTAGACGTCCTCTCGATCTCGGAACCGTACTATTCCAGAGAGGACGAGCACATCACCGGCATACCGAACATGTACGCAGTAATAGCACACAGCTGCAGCCCCAAGGCTGCCCTAGCAATAAAGAGGAGGCACAAGATGCTCAATCTGATGGTGACGGAGTACTTGGTAGCAGTCCGAGTTCAGCTGCTAGGGGAATGGTACAATGTTATCACAGTCTATCTACCCCCCTCACCCAGGGGGGATGACGATAGAACGGAGCCCCAGATGAGTTATCTCAGGTCCATCCTGGACAATACTGACAATAAGTCAATCATCATGGGCGACTTCAATGCGAAGTCTTCTGTCTGGGGCCCTAGGCCTACTAATGAAAGGGGTATTACGATCTTGAGCATGGTGGCGCACTACGGTGCACACATCCTAAACGACCCAAACAGCCCCCCAACGTATAACGGACCGTTTGGGATGGGCTGGGTCGACCTCGCGATAACCGTGGGTATCGACGAGGAAAGGATCTCCAACTGGAGAGTCTCAGATGACTTTGTGCTAACGGACCACAATGGGATTCTGTTTGAGTTAAGTGGCCTTGACACAGGCCACAGACAGCCCAAAAATCTGAAATGGGACATTAGATCCATGAAGTGGATGGAGTTCAGAGCTGAACTCCGAAAGGAGGCTAATGTTCTCAGAGAAACGGTGGAGGCCCTCGATCCCGAGGAGGCAGTCATGAACATCAATGACAAGCTACACGAAATGTGTAGCAAGCACCGTAAGAGGAAGGGCTGTCTGAAAAGGAATGCCTATTGGTGGTCCCCTAGCTTGGCGACTCATCGCAAAAAGGTCAGAGCTCTCAGGCGGAGGGCTCAAAAGATCAGTGATCCCCAAGAAAGGGCCCAGAACATGGAGATCTTCAAAAGGGAAAGAGCAAACTATAGGCGAGCCAAACTGGCGGCCAAAAGGAAGTCGTTCCGAGATTTTCTCGAAGGGGTGACGTCCAAAGACATATTTGGCAATGTGACGTTTACAGTTCCCAAGAGCGGCAGAGGGGATTGCGCCAAGGAACTCAAAAAGCTGGATGGAGACTTAACGCATGACGAGTGTGAAGTGGAGTTAATATTGGCTCAACACCACTTCAAGAACATTGATAATGTTCATTATCCCAGAGCCGCTATCCAAGAGGCTCATGATCTCATCACGATCGATGAGATAGACTTGACTCTGGACAACATGGCTAAGGGGAAGGCTCCGGGATTCGATGGGCTCACGCTCTCGATTGTGGAGGAATTGCACCAAGTGGATGCCTGGCTACTGGGCAACCTGTATAATAAGTGCCTGAAAATGATGAAGTTCCCTAACATCTGGAAAAGAGCGAAGGTGGTTTATTTCCCCAAAGAGGGAAAAGATCCAACTATGCCGAACGCATATCGTCCTATCTGCCTCCTCCCAGTAATGGGGAAGGTGCTGGACAAGTTGATCACAAACAGACTCGTGGAGTTCCTAGAGTTGAACGGGGTACTCTCGAAAGAGCAGTATGGCTTCCGGAGAAATAGGAGCACTAACGATGCCCTAAAAAGGGTACTTGGGATCATTGGCGAAAACAAGCGGAACAAGCTGTTTACTTGTATGATCACGCTCGACATACAAAACGCCTTTAACTCTATCAACCCGATACGTGTGATAGAGGCCACAATGAGCTTAAATATGGAAATGAATCTCAAGTATCTAATTGTGGATTATCTCCGAGACCGCAGCATAAAGCTGGGTCAAGGGGAATGGAAGTACAACGTGGGAGTGCCCCAAGGTTCCTCCTTGGGACCCATTCTCTGGCTTTTAGTGATCAACGACCTCCTAAAGGCGGAAGAGGACAACGAGGATTTCCACATTCAAGCATTCGCTGATGACTTGGTCATCCTCATCAGTAGTAAGGCCGTGTACAGGTTCACAGATCTAGCTAGCAGAGCGCTGGCTAAGTGCGAAAGTTGGGCAAACCACAATGAACTGAAGTTCAATATTGGCAAGTGCAACTTCACGGTTGTGGGGCCGAGCACAAGAAATCTAAGGAGACCAACCCTAAAGCTGTGTGGCCAAAGCATCAAGTATGAGAAGGAGGTGAAGTATTTGGGGGTTATCATTGATAACCAGCTCAACTTCAACGCCCACCTTGAGAACGCCAAGGAAAGGGCTCTGGCTGTCATGCACAAGCTCCTGAGATACTCCAGGAAGACTTGGGGCATTAAACCACTCGTTGCAAAGGAGATCTACCAGCTAGTCGTTGAAAAGATCTTGCTTTACGGAGTGCCGTCGTGGTACAACACCACAAGGAGACTCAATGACAAGCTTTTGCAGATCCAAAGACCGTTTCTGCTGCTCATGACAAAGTGCTACAAAACAGTAGCTACGGACACACTCGCCGTCCTGGCGGGGTGTTTGCCTCTGGACATCAGAGCCAAAATGGAGAGGACAATTCACCTGATCCATAATGAGAATGGAGCGTACGACCTTAACGGTCTTAAGCTCGATGGGGAAAGCTGCGAAGTGAGAAACTTCGATATCCATTCCATCAAGGATATCAGCAGCATTGACTGGTCGACCAATCTGGAGCCAGGGTGTAGTACTCAGTACTACACAGACGGCTCTAAGATGGAAGGCAAAGTCGGATCAGGAGTTGTCAAGTATGACAACAATGTTAGGCTCTATGATCTAAAGGAGAGGAACTCAGATCACAGCTCCTCTTATCAGGCTGAGTTAAGAGCGATAGAGATGGTAATTGAGGATGCAATAAGGTCGCGAACCGACGAGTTCGACGTCTTCACGGATTCCATGAGCGCACTACAGGCGCTCAGAGCAAAGAGCTTTAAATGTCGGCTGGTGGAAAACCTAAAAAGGAGTATCACTATAAACGGCTTATATATTACCTGGCACTGGGTGAAAGCCCATGCCGGTAACAGTAACAACGAAGAGGTGGATGAGATCGCCAAAAGAGCGACTCAGCTTCCCACCATCAATAACGACTATAAGCTGACTAAGAACCAGCTTAAAGGCATTCTCATGAAAGATGCCTTAAAATCATGGCAAGAGAGGTGGAATGAGTCCACCAAAGGCAGGCGGACGCAGGAGATATTCCAAAAAGTCAGTTTGGATAGAGTCCAATGTGACTTCCTGAGGAACCAGGCGGTCACTGGGCACGGCAGCTTTGGCCAGTATCAGGCCAAATTCTTCGGGAAGTCGGACATTTGCAGTTGTGGCGAGATCCAGACAGTCGAGCACTGTCTATTCGATTGCAGAAACTTTGCTGACTTGCGTGCCGACCTGCCAGGGAATGCAAGTCATTGGACTAAGTACAAGTTATATAACGATTACTACTTTGGCAAAGTAGTAAACAAAATCGTTAAAAGGCTTATGGACGAACACGTCCAATTGCCATAGAAACTATTTTCGATGTATGTTTATGTTTGCTGTATGTATTTATTAATAAAGTCTGTGTTGTGATGTGAAGTAGCGAAAAAGTCGTTCTGCAGGCGGTTGGCCAGTTGGAGCGACTCGGTAAAGTTGCATTTGTGCTGAGTGTCGGAGCTTGGGATGTGCTCCCTCGCGGCGGCCAGTCTTCATAAACTCTGAGTTGGATGCCTTCAAGGTGGGACGACGCTAAGCTTACGCTTACCGTATGGGTTAAGGCCGGGGGCCGTAGTCGGGTTGGTGTAGCCGACTCCCAGGGTATCGGGGTCCGTTGTGAGGATCAAGGTACCTGGTAATGGAGGTGGCAACTTTGATTCGCCTGGGGGAGTGGGATCTTCTGAGCGAGTCGATGTAGCACCATCAAGGCTTCGGATGTCACCACTTCCTCGTAGTGCCGGCTGGTAACCGGGCTGTGGCATGGCCTCCGGCTGAGGGCATGGGGGCAAGAGTCGGGTTGGTGTGGCGTTTTCCCAGGGCATTGAGGACCGTTGTGAGGGCCCTGGTGCTTGGTAACGGTGGACGCGACTCCGGCTTGCCTGGGGGAGTGAGATCCTCTGAGTGAGTTGGTACAGCACCTTCAAGGCTTAGGTAGAAGGCACCTCTGGGTGACTGGTGTGCGGCCCCAGAGGGTGGAAGTCGGGTGGATGTGGTGACTACCCAGGACGAAGTGGGCGTTGTGAGGCCCACGGAGTTGGGTTATGGTAGACACTACTGTGACTCGCCTGGGGGAGTAGATCTCCTGAACGAGTCACTGTAGCATCCACAAGGCTTTAGCAGTTGTTCGACTCCTCATGGTCCGGCTGGGGTCCGGGCGGCTGTCCGGGCTAAGAGTGACAAGGGACGATGGGGCCTGTAGTCTTGCCATATGGCATCTCTCAGGAGCTCAGCTAGTCCTAAACTAACTCGGACCTGTGAGGTACTCCGCACTCCGTGCGTCGTGGGTGGTTTGATCGCCGAGGACGACGAGGTCATGCAGGTATCACTAAGTTGTATTCCTCACGCGTGGCGGGCCGACGTAAGATCTCTAACTTACCGTATGGGTTAAGCGAGCACATCATTCCTCTAGCGCACATCATTATCAACGAGAAGACGAGCATATAAATTATGATTATGTAAATTCTGAGGATGAGCAATTAATTAGAAATATTGAAGTGGAAAAAGTAATACAAGAATTGAAGCCTGAAAAAGCCCCGGGTTTTGACGGATATACGCAGATTATAGTTCAACAGATCAGGAATATAGATAGCCTATTTTTGACTAAGTTATACAATAAATGTTGGCAGGAAGGAAAGTTCCCTAGTAAATGGAAAAAAGCTAGCGTGGTATACATACACAAAGATGGTAAAGACCCTTCAAATCCTAGTTCTTACAGACCGATATGTCTACTCCCCATTTTGGGGAAAGTTTTGGATAAAATCCTCTCCAATAGAGTGACTGAACATCTTGAAAGTTTGAGTTTATTGTCTGAAAATCAATTTGGCTTTAGGAGGAATAGAGGAGTAGTAGAAGCATTGAATAGTGTTTTTGATAAAATTAAAGTAAACAAAGAGAATAACTACCATACGTGCTTAATTGCTCTGGATGTGAAAAATGCATTTAATTCAGTTAGAATAAAAAGAATAAAGGAAGAACTTGACAAAACTGAAATGGATATTAACTTAAGGAAAATAATAATGGATTATCTGAAAGACCGTACTGTAATTATAAATGATGAACAAGAGTGGGAATATAATATTGGCGTACCACAGGGTTCGTCCATTGGGCCAATCCTGTGGTTACTAATTATTAATGAGTTGCTATTAGAGAATGTGGGCGATGGCAACAAAATACAGGCATTTGCGAATGATATAGTAATACTGCTTAGGAGTAAAGCTATATATAGATTTACAGAGATAGCGAGAGCAATAATGGAAAAATGTTCGAGATGGGCAGAGAAAAACCAACTACAATTTAGTGTCGAAAAATCCAACTACATAATAATACCACACAAAGGGAAAGTCACAAGGAGACCCACGATTAAGTTTAAAGGGGATAACATCAAATACAATGGGCATATTAAATACTTAGGAATTTATTTAGACGAAAAGCTAAATTTTAACTTTCATATGAATAATATTAGAGATAAGGCATTAAAATTTCAACACAGTATCAATAGAGTCAGTAAGAGAACGTGGGGTTTGAAACCTGAGATTGTCAAAAAGCTATATTTAACTGTTATAGAAAAGATACTATTGCATGGAGTGCAGTCATGGTATAATGGTAAACGTACAATGGATTTAAAATTAAGACAGATACAACGACCATTCTTAATAATGTTAACTAAATGTTACAGAACAGTTTCGACGGATGCACTCCACGTTCTATCAGGATGCATACCATTAGACTTAACAGCTAAAATTGAAAAGAATATCTATGAAATCTACAATAAAGGATCAGAAATAAAATTAGGAGACATCGTACTGAACGCGCAGAATTGCGAATCAAAAAGCCGACCTCTAAAGAAAGTACGTGAAATGAGGAAATATGAATGGACATATAACATGGAATCAAAATCGAACATTAAATACTACACTGATGGCTCAAAAACCAACGAAGGGGTTGGTGCGGCGTGCACACGTTACAACCTTAATGTTTTAGAAGAAACAAAACTTAAACGTCTACCTAATAATGCATCATCCTATAGCTCCGAAGTTGAAGCCATTGACATGGCCATCACTGATGCTATAAGTAAAGGAATATAGGAAATCGACATATAAAGTGATTCTAGAAGTACACTGCAAGCTATATGCGCATATTATTTTAAGGGAGATAGGATTGAAAATATAAAAAACCTAATAGAAAGTCATGAGATAGCAGTAAACTTACACTGGGTTAAAGACCACTGTGGCATTAATGAAAATGAGATGGTAGACGCAGCAGCTAAACAAGCAACAACACTGAATGAAATCACAGGAAATTATAAATTAACTAAAGAACAGATTAAGAATAAAATTAAGTATTATTACATAAATATATGGCAAGAAAATTGGGAGAGAAGCAGTGTAGGAAGAAAAGTATTTGAGGTATTCCCTATAGTTTCTATGAAAAGACTGTCGGCAGATTTCCTTGTTAATCAAGCAATAACTGAACATGGCTGTATAGGAGTCTATCAAAACAGATTTTTTCCTAAAACAGATCTTTGTGAGTGTGGCAATATACAAACTATAAAGCACTGTATATACAATTGTAGCAAATGGGCTGAAGCACGAAAAAACCTACCTTTGGGCTTTCAAGATTGGGTCCCTAGTAAATTATTTACGGATTATTATTGTAGAAGGTACATCAAGCATATTATGCAGGAACTTATGAATATACACTTCCCCTACAAGGGGAAGGTGGATAGCCCATGAGATTTAAAAAAAAAGACAGGTAAACGAATTACAAAAAGAAAACTTCGGGACCCGGTTGGGTTGGATTGCCGTCGGCATGATTAGTTTTATTATTGAAGGGCCGTATAACCTTCGGGTGTGGACGGCGGCGATATTACTTACCGTATGGGTTTCGGGTGCCGTCGACCTACGAGAGTACCATTGCTCTATACTCGCCATCGGGCTGCACGTCTTGCCTGGGCAAAAGAGCACAGAGACTGGAGTGTAGAGGACTGGAAACGAGTAGCATGGAGTGATGAGTCTCGATTCCGACTACTTAACGCGACTTCCTCTGACTTCTCTGTCATGAATTGGCCACCTAGAAGCCCAGACTTAAATCCTATTGAGCATCTTTGGGATGTTTTGGAACAAGGCGTGAAAGGCCATCACACAGCACAAAAGAACCTTACTGAATTATGGACAGCTTTAGCCAATATTTGGCAAGCCATTCCCGTGGAACGTTTCCAGAAACTTGTTGAACCTTTGCCTCGTCGTGTGGCAGCCGTTATGAAGGCCAGAGGAGGCCCAACTCGTACTAGGTAGGTATCCCTAATTCAGTGGCAATTCAGTGTAGTACAGTTAATAAATTACAGTTTGAGGAACATATTTTTTACTGTATTTTAAATTTTTTTTGGATAATGTCTAATCGTCTACCGCATTAGCAAGGGGAAAAATATATTTTGTCTATTTCATTGTCATGGACGTGACGATAAATTTATTTAAAGTACCAGAAAATAAATCACGTCATCAGCATTTAATAAATTAAATTCTAAAATTTAATCTTTAAAAATTCACCAAAAACCAGAAACTGGAGGTAAACATTCGAAAAAGATTTCATTTTAAAGGAATTCTTATGATCTTTCTAGTGATATAAATTTCATAACCCTCAAATTATTATTTTAAATGCAAACTTAAAAAAAGTTACTTAAACAGATTAAAAATTTAATTTAAAAAACTCTAAGAAGAATTTTTAAAAATATTTCTTAGTGCACACCTACACCATACGAAGAATCGCCATGCAAAATTTCAGCCCTTTAAGCCCAGCGGTTTGGTCTGTGCGTTCTATGTCAGTCAGTTACGGAATTGTTATATATATATAGATTAGAATGCATTACGATTCTTAACCTAAGAATGCATTACAGTTCCTGAGTCAAAACATAACAGAATTTTTATTATTTTGGAAATTCAAATTTTTTTTTAAAAATAGGATCATCCACCGAAGAATTGTCTAAATTCTTTGACATTTGTAATTCCCAAATAAAAAGACTCGAAGGAATACGTCAGTTTTCAGTTGTCAGATCAGTGGATCATTTTCGCCGCCTTCGGGCAAGATATTTCATGCATACCAAGTCTAAATTGAATTGTCATAGAGTGTCAACATGAACTAGTCAGCTTCCTTTAAAGAGAATAAATTACAACATAAAAATAACTTTTTATATACCATGTTTTTAAATTTTCTGTTGAATCATATAAACTTGACAATCCTATGCATTAATAAATACTTTTAAAAAAAAATTTCTTGAATTATCCCATCAACTTGAAAGAAAATGATCAAATGCGTAATAAAGAGGTATCAAATACGTAATCAATCGTTTTGTTCGGGAATTGGAAGTTAACTTGCGTTTAACTTTCCGTTCCTGTCCCCGCCGATAGATGGCCGCACCATTCTACAAAACAAAATTAACTGAAAATGAATTTAATACTGCTTAAAGATGGCCGAAAGTATCAAAAGAATGCATTGTCATCTTGTTCTGAGCTATTTTAAAAGGTTCAAATGCCTAGCTAGTCGGGAAGTTAGTTAAAAATCGATTGCAAGATTTGAACTGGACAAACACACAAACAAACAAACAAGAAAGCGAGTTAATAAAACATGGTAAATATAGTTGACTAGCAATTAAATAAGAAACTTGATATCAATGAGATAAGGTCTTGATATTTAACCTTAAATAGGAAATAATAAAATAAAAACTGTAAATTCCTCATAAAGAAAGAAGTGAGATTCTTCAAAATGGATTATCTCGATTTAAAAAATATTGCTGTAATATTTTATGTTTTTTATATATTTTACATTGCTGTAATTTTATATGCCAGTAAAAAAAAAATTTCGCTATAAGAAAAGAAATTTTTATTTTTCATTTCTTTATTAAAAAATATTAAGGAAAAATATATTGTAAATAATACATAGCATATCATGTAGGCCAAAGAATCACTACTTTTTGTATGCGGCACCCTGGGGAATGCGATTCAAATCTTGTGAGAACATTGCTAGAATTTTAGTTGTTTTTTTTCAAATTTTTCAATATTAAATAAAAGTGGAGTATATTTCACACACATGTTAGATTTAAGTTAAAACAAATACTTACTCCATTGCTGATTGAAGTTATTTTTGAAAATTATAAGTAAAAAACAATGGACTTGGATATTTTACTACAGTTTCAAATATAGATGAGATTCAGTATAGTATTACACTAGAGAGCTGCAATAGAAATCGCTAAAAAATAGTTTTGTTTTATTAATGGGAGAGACTTGAAATTGATTCTTGGAGAAGAAAAGTTTAACATCAAGCCTAACAGCATATATATATGTTACCGCTAAAGCGCGAAAGCCGTTAATGTGCACATTACCTAGCTAATCTGCAGGTTAACTGATTTTCTCCATTAAAGTGCGGAATCAAGAGTTTTCCTCATTTTACCTAGATAATGTGCACAATAACGGCTTTCGTATTGTTCAAAAGTGTGTTTCTCTCATTTCCTTTCCCTACTCCTCTCCTCTCTTCCTTCACTTTTAGTTTGGTTTCACCAGCGTCTTGTCGTCGCCTATGGTTTTTATTTCTGATAATTTGCGTCGGCTGCCAGTGCGTAGCGTAGCTAATTCTGTTTCCAAATTTGTTACTGCCTGTTAGCGCGTGAATTTGTGTCGTGATATTTTTAAAGCGCATAAATTTATCTCCTAGTATGCAAGCAAGCACCGAATTGGTGAGTAAATTGAAGAAAAGTTTCTTCGCAAACAACTTTAGCAAAAATTCAAAATATTATAGAGTTTTAAGGACAAAACGAAAGTATAATTAAATAATTGAAGATGTAAACCGAATAAAAGTTTCCAAGAAGAAAGAATCATCTCGAGATTATGGAATATTCAAAGGTATGATGTGTTGACTGTTCATGGCTGTGAAAAACTCAATGAGCCGTTGTCATATGCGCGAGAAAGTGTGAAAATGTTTGTCGATGCCGAAGAAATGTTTGACATATTCTATTCTAGCCATGTGCCAATTGACCACGGTGAAAGAGACAGAATAATCAAGAAATTAAATACACAATGTAAAAATATTACCCAAGCACCCCCAAAAATGTTTTCGGATTTATGCTAACCTTGTAAACAAAAACAAAAAGTGCGAAAAAAGGGATTGTTGTAAAGCTGATTACTTCATCGAATTTCAATAGCAGATGCCAGGTTTTTCTCATGGATTACCAATCACAACAATATGAAAAGTTTAAGTTTCTACTCGTATACCAAGACCACTTAACAAAATTTGCTGTTTGAAGCTGCTCACATCAAAACATGCGGCAATGAAGTAGCTTATAAATTGCTTGATATTTTTTTTTTACCTTTTTAGCGCTCCAAGTATTTTGCATTCTGATAACGGACGTGATTTTTCTAATAAAATCTTAGAATGAGTAACACAGTTGTTGCCAGAAATCTAAATGGTTAATGTCAAACCTAGACACTTGATTCTTTAGATATCGAAAAGTTAATAAATATGTTTATGTTAATTTAAGCGTACAGAAATGTTGCTGTTGTTCCAGCAAAGATATTATTTTCACTTTAACGAATGTCTAATAGGTAATGTGCAGATTATGTAGGTAAATTGCAGATTACCTAAGTAATTTGAGAAATGAAACAATTTTCCGTACTTTAACGGTAACACACACACACACACACAAACACACATACACACATATATATATATATATATATATATATATATATATATATATATATATATATATATATATATATATATATATATATATATATATATATATATATATTTATATATATATATATATATATATGTGTGTGTGTGTGTGTGTTTATAGGGATGTATACTTTATGAGGCATCATGGATAAATGTTTGGGTAATAAGATATCAGCGATAAATGTTATAAATACAAATTAAAATTCTATATGTCAAAGTATCTTAAATATTTCAGACAGACACACACACACACACACATATATATATATATATATATATATATATATATATATATATATATATGTGTGTGTGTGTGTGTGTGTGTGTTTATAGGGATGTATACTTTATGAGGCATCATGGATAAATGTTTGGGTAATAAGATATCAGCGATAAATGTTATAAATACAGATTAAAATTCTATATGTCAAAGTATCTTAAATATTTCAGACACACACACACACACACATATATATATATATATATATATAAACTCAAAGTATTTTCCCAAAAAAGGCTAAAATATAAGGCAGAAAAAATACATAATAATTTATGCTGATTGATTTTTAAAAATGTGATTGCCACACGTTTTGTCTGCATATGGAAATAAATAATTATGTAACAAACTATTTACGCAACAGAAAAACACTTTAAAGCAAATGACTAATATTTTTTCCTGCGTAAGATATTCAAATTGCTCCAACTTTCAGACAGACTATTTATTAAGAATTCAACTTTGGAGCTTTTCCTAAAATATTTTTAGAAACTTCACTGTCTCGGGAGACTATATTATTCCGTGAAATGACAGGAAAATAAAACATTTCAACATAAACTTTAATGATTTCCTAGAATTGACAGTTCGCGCTCAGAGAACGCGAAACGGTGAATTCTTCTCAATATCTCCAATATCAAGAGTGTCTTCAAAAGTTTATACTTTAAAATGCTAAATGTTCTTGTGAAATATTCATACGGAATAAAAGCAATCTGTCTCAAGAACACAGTTTTAAGCTGTGGTATCCTATTTTGAGAACAGAAAAAAAAGATATTACAGACGTTGAATTATACAATGGAATATTAAGTGCGATAGTGCATATAGATAATATTGGCAACGAACTTGTTTGCGTTTTGTACAGAAGCATGCAAAACGCTTTCGCCATTATATGCAGGATCCTGCATATAATTTTTTTTCAAATAAAACATATATTGTTTTATTTGTAAAGAAATACATATATTTCTTACCAAACTAATATTCATGAAATAGGGTTTGAATAATTTATTTCAATTAACGAGGGAGGTTTTGATCTGTCTAAATTTAGGATTTAGTCAAGGATATTATTATATCACAAAAAAGGAAAAAACAAATACTATTTTACGTTGGTTCCATAATTTGTTTCGAGTTCAAATGATATTTTATAATTGCTTCCCATCTCATTAATATTTTTAAATCGTAAAATTACTTATATGGAAGTGTCATTTTCTTTAATATTTTACTAAATTATCCGAAACATTACTTAAATCAGTGAGACATTTTCTGACTATAGCCCAAAACTTTTTATTTTATTTATTAAAGCAATAGCATTTAGACATACATCTATACACTATTATATTCCACTAAAATACAACAAGCAAACAGAAGAAACAAAACACAAAACAAAAAGGCATATAGAAATCTTGGAGCAGAAACAACAGTCTAATTGGACCGATTTCCATTCGCCCTCATCAGTTCCCTGGTCTCCCAATATCTACCATAAAGACTGTTACTTCACAATGCCGAGCACAGTGGCAAATGAGTCCATAGAGCACAAAAAAAAATCTATTTTCGATGGCTGCACCTCAAAACGGTCACTGTTTTCAAAAACCATGACTGGCCGCCATAGAGATGTTTTATTGTATTAAACAATTATTACAGTTATCACAATTTACATTGTATTAAAACAATTATTATATTTATTTTCAGATATAAAAAAGTACAACTTTCTGAATATTGCAAGTACTTGGCATTATTCTACACAAGGCGTTCCGTAAATAGCATATAAGCTCCTAGCGGTTTTACACTATGTTAAAAAATTATTGAAATCATAACGTGCGCGGTAATGTCACAAAAATTTCATTTCCCTTAAGAAATTTTACAAGTCGGATATTTTTTTTCTGAAGGATGTTGATTATAATGTATTAATTTTTCAAATAAATTATTTCACATGGTGATACTTTAGAAGTAAAAATACAGCATCCGTTTTATGCGAAATCTGTTTTATTAAAACAGATCTGTTGATAATTTAATTAATGCACACAATTATCCTTTATTAAAATCGTAAAGGAAAATTTTCTTCATTTACTACGAATTCCCTTCTCACAATCTTCACGAGAAATATGGATCTTCCCAGAAAAGCATTGCCACTGAGTGATCGAGTGATATACCTTTGGATCAGAAATACTCAAACATTTTAATTCAAGGAAAATTACTTGTATAGTGATATTTGAATTTAAGACTAGAAGCTACTAACTATCTATGTACCTAGAAGCGCCAACGGCAGTCAAATTGACTGCTCAATGAATTTAATGCATATCTTAAATCGCAAATGTTTTATACAACTTTAAAATAATTTTTATTATTTTTAATTATATCTTTTAAGAACTCCTTTAATCAACAATGGATTATTTAAAAAAATATATTTTTATAAATTTTCACTTACCATTAATAAAACACATTTTATTGCTTTTCGTAATTTTTATACAGCAAAACTTTTTCATCGCTAGAAGTGCATTTTCCACATACATTATATGAAAATTTTTTACACAAATCACTCGTTTTATTGTTGTTACAATGTCCAAACTGGTATTGACGTATTTTTTTTGAGAGCCTAATGCTAGTGTTGGAAATTTCCTGGGGCAATCTTAAGCTTGTTTTCCTCTTCAAATGAAGCTGTCTTAACCCCTCCGCTAATTGAAATGATAAGCTATGTCTTGAAATATTTTTACTAATTAATTCTCTGTAAATAACATGGGCATTTGATCCTGCCAAATCCATCACATTATAAAAAAAAAACATGCACTTTCCATCTACATGAAGCAGCCCATACGGAATATATACGCGTCATCTGGTCAACGATATCAACTCCACATTTGGTTTTGTTGTAGAACTCAACTGTCCCTGGAAGTTTCAGCTTATTATGTGATTCTACATATAAATTGGATGCAAGGTACTTAGTAGCAAGACATTTGTATTATATTTACCATGATAAACCGGCATTGTAGTTTCTCTTCTTTGGTAAAACAGTTTCATACAGCTGGGTTTATCAATTCCTTACTTCATGTGGAATTTCTTTTCGATGTCTTCTTACTGTGCCCACAAAACTTGTATTTTTCCTTCCAGGTCTTTTAGACAATGATAGTGAGGAAAAATAGTTGTTCGCTGTCACATTTCTACCTGTATTCAGATAAGGGCTTATAACACGCATTACTACATTTTCAGGAAGACTTTCAGCTTCATCCCTTGATTTATCTTTTCGAAGATATGGAAAAGCATTGAACATAAACTTCGAAATTACATCAATTAGCATCCAAAATTTTATACCAAATTTGTCGGGTTTATTCGGCATATAATGTATAAATGTACACCTGGCTTTGGATGGAGATAACTGTTCATTCACAACAAGATTTTCTCCTGGCTTATATGAACTAGCACATTTCTCTATAAATTTATTCCAAACGTCAGAACACAGAGCAAACTTATAAATTTCTAAACGCTAAGTCGTAGTTGACTTTACATCAAACCTTAGGTTTTCCATTTTATCTCGAAAATGATTGTGAGACATTGTTTCTCGAAAAAAAGGAGGACTCCATGTATTATTCCATACCCGACGGTTGTTCGTCCATGCTTTCTTCAGAATCACTGGGATTACTTTTTGCTTCATCTTTATGGAGCCTTCAAGTTTTATGGAGGCTCGTAATCCATATCATCATTAATACTATGTTCTTTAACATCAGATTCCTTTTCGGATAAATCCTGTAAAAGTTGTACAATTTCCTCTGGACTAACATAACGCGGTCTTCGAGTAGCCATTATATAGTACACTTGAAAGATTGAAGTGCCACAAAAAGATAAGCTGACTACTGCAAACTATGGACTGTTACATTTATCTAAAAAGGGGTTGGGACGGTAGAGAGGGGTGGAAGGAGGGAAGCATTTCCTATTGTAAAGAATCACTAAAAGAAAGGAATGTGTAGGGGAAATATTTTGCCAAGAAAAGTTCTTTTCCTCGTGAGAAAACAAGATGAATCTATCCAATTTTACTAGCAGTCAATTTGACTGCTCTTGGAGCTTCTAGGTATAACTACAAATAACTTAGTTAATTTTAATTTCATTCGATTAATATTCGATACGAATAATTTTTGAGGTTTTTTTGGAAAACTCAAAAATTTGTGAGTTCCTAATATAGCGGGTTTTATTGAAAATCCAAGCTAAAAATCGAAAACAGTCAAAATGACTGCTCTGGCGCTTCTATTGTTAAAATAATGTTATGAAACTTAAAAAAAGTGTTAACTGAGATGTATCAACTGTTTTATGGTGGAAGTTTCCCTAGTTTTGCGGTATAGAGAAATGGGAATTCTGATAAAATTTTGGGATTATTTTCTATACTTGCCAACGTGGTGTGAATTTGTAAGAGTTGCGTTAATTTTGATAGGTCTTGAGCATGTCGTATCCACTCCTTCGCCCTTTACTTGGGATTTTCGCTGTAAAATGGTGAAAATTGCATAATATGTACGGTAGGATGAGAATGTTGGTTGATACTTTTACTTATCATTTTCAAAACATTCGTATGAAAACCTGTCCTCAATTTCAATTTAAAAAGATGTTCATTATAAGTCATTTAAACAGTGTTAAAAATCATTATTAACACTGTTTAAATGACTTGGTTATAATGAATATCATGTAAAAGCTTAACTTTTTACAGTCCAATGTTCCCAATTGGGAACATCGAACCGAAAATTTATTTAAGAATTAAATTTCATCAATATTGACTTATCAATAAAAAATTAGCTGATATAACAGAAAGATGGACTTGATTTTTTAAAATAGAAACCACATTTCAGACATAAAAATGGAAATGTACAAAAAAATCATAAAAATGGCCTTTTTCCACATTTTTCACAGAGCACAACTTAAAAATTCACATAAATGGGAAAAACAATCGATTTCTTCTTAAAATTGGTAGGAATACTTAAAAGGGTTCACATTATTAAAAGAATCTAAATTAAAATAAAATTTTTAAAGAAATGTACTTGGTGTAATTTGTTAAATCTGTATGTTTCCAATTAATAACTTAAAAATGACAGCAAACTTTAAATGAATGAAAATATATTGGTTTAGAGTAAAGCTGTAATATTTTAAATGGACTGATTTTTCATTGACTGATATGAAATAGCTACAACAGTCTAAGAATATCCTTAAAAATTTTCTACTGACCGACTACAATTAATAATAGTATAACACTATAATAATTTTCAGTGTTTCTATTGGGATAAATGTAAGCTTTATGAAGAAAATAACCAAAACCGTTTGATTTTTTTTTACATTCTCATAAACATTGAAGAACACTAAAGTAATTGGTAACATTCTTATACTGATATAAAGTAGAAAGCCTTATTGAATTGAAAACCTTTGTCACTTGAAAAACATAAAACTTTGACGATCTGAGACAGGGCAATAAAACATTTTTGTTGCACAAATGAATTTAAGAAAAAAGTGCTACTCACTCCATAGTTAAATACTGATTCCAGTTAGATTTTCCCCCTGAAAACATTTATGAGATGATGAAATTGATATTCTGATACTTTTGTTATCTGATTACCCTTTTTATTTTTTGATAATACCTATTAACATAATAAGGTACTTAATGACTCCTAGATTGAGACGAGTTATCTTTAAATTTAACCCCACTGAAAACTTATGAAATGTTTTACTTCAGTGTAGCTGCAAGTTCAAATCCCTTTTCCAAAGCCACGATTCAATTTTTTTTCTTTAAATTCAGTGCTACCCCAAGGGACAGTATATCCTTTTGAAGTATTTCAAATATAAAATGCACAGATAAAACAATGAAAGCTTAACCTTTTACAGTCCAATGTTTCCAATTGGGAACATCAAATTGAAAATTTATTTAAAAATTAAATTTCATCAATATTGACTTGGAAAAATTAGCGGATTTAACATAAAGATAGACTTTTCGAAACAGAAATCACATTTCAGACATAAAAATGGAAATGTACAAAAAATCATAAAAATGGTCTTTTCCCTATTTTTCACAGAGCACAACTTAAAAATTCACATAAATGTGAAAAGCAATCAAATTCTTCTAAAAATTGGTAGGCATACTTAAAAGTGTTCACATTATTAAAATAATACAAAATAAAATATTTTAAAAAAAATGCACTTGGTGTAATTAGATAAATCTTTATCTTCCTAATTGGGAATATTGGCCTGTCGCCACTACACTGCGGTGACATAATTTCTTGTACTGAGAGTTTTGGGTTGAAAGTTGAAATAATGGTTATCCATATAAAATAGAAATTTATGCAGGAAAGCAGTCAAATAAAATATCCCCTCTTGGTACTAGGATGGTAAATAATCTTCTGTTAGTTGTTGCAAACCTTCTTCAAGTAGAAATATTTTTTTATAACTTTTTTACTACTAATGATTAGATGAAGGATCTTGCAATTAGAAACAAAAATGCTATTGGAACTATTCAAGAACATAGAATTAAAAAATGTTCATTGATACTCTCAAAGGAGATGAAAAACTAGAAAGAGGTTCATTTGATTACCAAATTGATGAATCGGTATTGTTATGCCGCTGGAATGACAATTCTGTAGTGAGAGTTACTCATCTCCCAGTGCAGTCGACTAAGGCCGTCTGCACACGGAGCAACTCAAAAGAAACTGATAACCGACTCAAATCACAAACCAGTCCGTGATGAGTCGCAACCTATGTAATTCAATGGAGCCACGCACACGGAGCAACTGGTTACAAACCCATCAGCAACGCGTTTGTAATCAGTCGCAGGCAACTCAACGTGTCGAGTCGCTAGCAATTTCAGTCGCCAGTTTCTCTTGCGTTGTGCGTGTTATTACACAATCTATGTTACAGCCGCTCTTTTGGCAAGCTGCCAAATGACGTACACGAGAGTCCGCGACTTCATCACGCACTGGTTTGTGATTGGAGTCAGTTATCAGTTTCTTTTCAGTTGCTCCGTGTGCAGATGACCGCACACGGAGCAACTCAAAAGAAACTGATAACCGACTCCAATCACAAACCAGTCCATGATGAGTCGTAACCTATGTATTTGAATGGAGCCACGCACACGGCGCAACTGGTTACAAACCCGTCAGCAACGCGTTTGTAATCAGTCGCAGGCAACTCAACGTGTCGAGTCGCTAGAAACTTCAGTCGCCAGTTTCTCTTGCGTTGTGCGTGTCATTACACAATCTATGTTACAGCCGCTCTTTTGACAAGCTGACATATGACGTACACGAGTCACGTGACTTCTGCCTAGCGATGAAATGAAATTCTAACGTTTTTTGTTGTATGGAATACAGCTCATATTCAAAATATTAGAATAATAAAGTAATAAGAAAGAAATTATATTCCATTTATTTATTCTTTTTACTAAGTAAATGCAATTAAATTTCAATTAATCTTTTTTTCAATTAATCTTTTCAAAAATGATATTAATTTTAAGATAATAAATAAGTTTAATCAACAATATGTTCTTAATAAAAATATCGTTTGCATATTTGCATTAAAAGACTTTAAATTACCAAACGATATTTTCAATTTGTAAAAAAATGTAATTATTCTAATATTTTGAATATAAGCTGTATGTGCGCCCATATGTGCGCCCATATCTCAATTAATTTCTGATAATAATTTAACTAAAAAATGAACGATCAACAAATTAATATCAAATTAGTGGGTGAAGTGGTAAAATATCCAGTTCTATACAACTTCAAACTTCCAGGATACTTAAGAAAGGATGAAACGGAAAAGGCGTGGAAAGAAATTTCAAAAGAATTACTAATGCCAGGTATAATTTTTTTATTACAATTTAGAATGAGTACAATTAAATAAATCAATAGCATACTTCCATTGGCAGCGCAGAGATGCTTTAGGGGTAAGAAAATAGTTACTAAGTAATTCCTGAGAAGGTTTGCAGGAGAATTTCTGTTTATTGTAATGTTTTGAGGTGAAGGTTGTACTGCGTCGTCGTTATTTGTTTCTTCACAATCTGTAGAATAGGTAGCCGTAAAATGAACCCCCTCTTGCTGCCGTACATAATTGTGAAGGACACAAGCTGCTTTTATGACGAAATTCACATTTTCAGGATGCCGGATACGAATAGGGCCATTCAAAACAGCGAACTTTTCGCATGCCATCCCAAAAACACATTCAATGGTTTTACGTCCACGGCTCAACCTGTAGTTGAATATTCTTTTCACATCATCTAAAATTCGTCGAGGGTAAGGTCTCATTAAATATCGTGACAGCGGGAATGCCTCGTCACCAATAAAGTAATAAGGAAAGGGGTGACCATTCTCATCATATGTCAATGTTGAAGGGGGAGGGATATTAAGTCAACCATGTTTGATCCAATATTTCATTGCTGAGGCACGGAATATGCCTCCATCGCTGTTCCTTCCAGCATAACCGGTTTCGATCATAGTAAATAAACCATCGGCGTCGCAGCACGCCATTAACACTATCGAATGATACGATTTGTAATTGAAATTAGCAGAACCACTGTTTGCAAATTTCTCGATCCTGACATGTTTGCAGTCTAATACTCCTATACAGTTTGGAACATTCCAGAGAGTTTCAAACCGTTTTGCTATTGATTCCCGCTGCTCTCTGTTTGGTACTTTTATGTGCCATATTACTTTTGATGCCATACTTTTGATGCCTTCTCTTGCCATATTACTTTTGATGTAACCGCCACAATTCCACCCACTGTAGTCTTCCCTCTAGCAAAATAAAGCGCAATAGAGGCAAATGTTGAACCAGTACCCAAATATCTGTAACATAAATAATTAAACATATTAATATATTTGTAAGATTGACATTAATTTAATTAGAAGATGAATAAAACTAGTGAGTCCTAAATCCCCCCATATAAGACAATAGTCTCGAAATTAAATACTTGTCAACGATTTATTCTAAGTTGAACACATGGTTTCTACTTTGAAGTTTCTATTTTAGTAATTTTTTTGTTTAATGATCTGCTTCACACGCAGTTCAAAATCTCGAGTAAAATGCGAAAAAAAAGTAGGTCACGCCGGAACCAGCGTGCGCGATCCTAAAAGAATATGGAGGGTCGAAGGTCATAATTCACGGAGAGAACAAATTAGTCATCCATGGCTTCGGTTGCACTTGACTCGCGTATATGCTCAAATTGTTTTGATTTTAATCATGGTATTTTTTCTCTCTCTGCTGTAATCTCAGCTCTAATGTAAACTTTTCATCTCTCTAGCGGCAGAATGTAAAAAAAAGGTGGAAGAATCTTCGTACAGTTTTTGTTCGAAACACGAAAGCCACGAAAAGTGGCGCAGGTGCGAAGCCGAAGAAGACATATTATCTTTTGTAAGCTATGAAATTCCCTATTCCAAATATTAAGACATTAGGGGGCTCTTCAGGAAATCTACCCAACCCACCACACCAGGAAGACGATGAGGAATTCGAGGAAATTGACTGTGAAAATAACGCCACAGAGGGATCACAACCACTTTCATCATCTCAAAAGTTGACACTCCCGTGTTCAACCATGTCACCGCCACCAGTTGCCCCTCCACTAACCTCAACTTCAGATATGTGTAAAAAAACAGTCGCCAAGAGCAACACAAAATAAGCTTGCAATGAAAAACCATGAAGTAGACAAAGCGTTTATCGAATACCTGCTGAGCAAAAAATCCAAAAGCAGCTCTTCTGACTGTACCCAGGACTCAAAAACAGAAGGGTTGAAAATGTTCCTGCTTAGTATGCTTCCAGATCTTTTAACAATGACAGATGAACAAGTACGACGATTTAAGCGCAAGGCTTTAGATTCTATTGATGAAATCCTGTCAATCCATCCTATAATATCTCAGCAACTATCTTTTTCATCCAGATCTTCAACCCCTGCATCACAATCTCAACTCATACCTCAACCTGAACATCAGTCAGAAGCAACTTGTGAGACACCACAACTCAGCACACTTGAAGTAAGGGGTGCAACCACTGGAGCAGGAAGCAACATAGTTATAAGTGCAAAAGGGTACTACGTAGCATTTGAAGCCTTAAACGACTTATGTCAACAGTAATTTCTATTTTTCAATTATTTAATTGATTAGAAATAATTTCAATAATAATTTCGTAGTATTTTTTAGCAATTCTAGATATTGAAAGTGAAAATGAGTGAAAAAGTTGTCGGACTCAACACGGAATCGAACCCAGGACCTCTCGTTTTAGCTATATTAAGTATTTTTTCTCGCTATATTAAGTTGATGTACTTATACAATAATGTACCTGATCAAGTCTATTTTAATAAAAACAATTTTCTTACCTGAGAGTGATTAATATCCGTTCCTCAGCATACACACATTCCCTCATGTTTGAATTTTGTCTGTTTAGTGCAGGAGAAATCAGTTGTACTAATTCTGAATAACTGTCTTTAGACATACGATAGAAACATAGAAATTTTGCATCCGGAATTTGTAGTTCTTTTGCAGCAACAAATAATCGGTGGTTAAAATTTCTTTCAATATATGGATGAAAACAAAATTTCCTTCGTATTCTATTTCTTCTGTAACGATAATAGTAATAAAGCAACACTGATTCATCATTGGAATCATCACTACAATCATTATCCATGGTAGCCCGGAATAATGATGTTCTTCGTTCCATGACAGGTCGCAAACTATTGATTTGAATCACTTTTGAGTCGGCCCGTGTGCGGAGCCGCATCACTAACGAGTTTGCAACCGATAAGCAATTTCAGTCGCTAACCAGTTGAGTTTCTTTTGAGTCGCTCCGTGTGCGGACGGCCTAAAAGATATTCACGTAAAGATCAGAAGGAAATGGACCCACAACAACCAAATTTAATCCATAAATATAATACTGGAAAGGGTGGAGTTGACCTGATAAATGAAATGTTAGGCAGCTACCGTCCCACGCTTCGCAATAAGAAATTGCGGTGGAATTTATTTGTTAATGTATTAAATATGGCTGTTGTCGCTGGTTGGCTTTTGTACTCAGCAAGTCAGGAAAAATATACCACGATGACTCATCTGGAGTTTCGCTGAGAGGTTACTGTTGTGAAGCCGAGAATTACGACACCCAAATGGGAAGCCGTATCGGAACAAGTGGTAGCAAAATAGAGAAGTAGTTAAGCCAGCCAAAAAAAGGTGAAACAAGAAAAAGCGTTGTGTATTAAATTAAGTTACAGAATTAACTTCAAGTAACAATGCGACATGAAAGATAACCCAGATAGGTTGTCTCAGGTAACATATACTAACTAGAATAGTTAGGTTTTAAGATAACTGCACTTCACAGTACAAAATAACTAACCCTACATATAGCCTGACCCACGTGCTAAGTATATTACAATATTCATGAAATTAAGTTCTACCGAAGAAACATTATCCACTACAGTAAATTAAATTACAGACAAGGGGTTTAAGGAGCAAATAAGAAAATTTATTTAATGTAACATAATAAAAAAAGGTAAATACTTATAATAGGCCATGCCTTGTAGCACACTCCGGGTCACCAACACGCGCTCCCAAAAGTCTCACCAACCTGTTGCAAGTCCAAGTTCCAAGTGCTCTCTCTCGTTACATTACGAAGCTAGCCATGACTTGCGCCAAGCTGTACTTCGCGCCTGCGCAATACAGGCTCAATACACCAGATTTGGCGTGCATCGCCTTTTTTGGCAATAAATCATTTTTCTTTTCTGCCAATGTATGGCAGCTATGAGAGACAGTTATAAAGACCTGAATATTAATAGATATACTCCATGAGTCTTTATAACACTCTCCCCCTTCACCAAGTGAAGAAAAAACAAATGAGGGAAAATTTCCCAAAGAGAGCTGAGTTAGAAATAACAATGTGCTAGGAGTGGGAGTTGGCAGGCTTACAAAAATTTACATTGAAGATCCTTTGGAAAAATGTGATTATACCAGTGCATTACAATGTATTACATTGAAGACCCTAGATGAGGGAAAAAGTTCAAGAATGCTCATATTGAGTCTAGTTTACAATAGTATACATTGGAGACCCTAAATGAGGAAAAAAGTTCATTTATGCTTATATTGAGTCTAGTTTACAATGGTATACATTGGAGACCCTAAATGAGGAAAAAAAATTTGTTAAAGCTCATATTGAGTCTAGTTTACACTGGTATACATTGGAGATCCTAAATGAGGAAAATAATTTACTCCTAATTTTGATTACATGATTATAAAATTTACACAGTATGTAGATTATACAAAAGAACATTAAACACTTCACGTCGGCTGGCCAGCCATTGAAAAATACAAAGAAAAAACACAAAAACAACCCTGTAAAAATTCACTTAGAAAAAATTAAAGTTACCTTGAAAAGCGATTAATGTCAATTGCAAAAATTATGTGTCCTAGATAGACAAAGTGTCATGGATAGACAAAGTGAAAGCACTAATAACAGTCAACATTGTGACAGAGAGCATGGTGTCATACACAAGAGTGTCATTACTATGAGAAAAGCTGAGAGACACCTTGGATAAAGAAAATAACTTGTAACACAGTGTACCACACTGTACCACGCATATTACACACAGCAAAAGTAAATGTGCATAAAAACTTAAAAAAGCAAGTGCAAAAATTGTGTTGGGATATACATTATGGTGAGTATATACCCTAGAATCATAAATTGTAGGACACTATAATAACATTATTCACAAACAAATATACAATATAACACAAAAATACATGATTATATACAAGAAACAGTTGATGCATTACCCACTTCACAAAGCTAACAGGTGAGTTACATTCAATATTAAACTTATAAAAACTTCACCTATATGCAGCAGGTGATGTACAACTGCAGGAGATAGTGACCATGATGAGGTCGAGAACCTTCAAACCTGTATACAGTACATAACAGGATTCAATACTTTTCTGGAAAGCTGGTCACCCATAAAAAATACACAAAAGAATAAGTTAATACAATACATATATTTACAAAAATATGAGCACTTATTTCTGAGAAATGAAAAAAATTGCCTTGTACAATAAAAAACTTGGCTTCATTTCTCAAAAGACAAAAACGAGAATCTTTTGGCTGATTAAAAATCACAGGTTCCACATAAGGTACAAAAAAAGAACATACTCAAGGAAACTCGCAAATGAAAACAAACTGATAGCTGATATCAGATGATGTTTCCTGCAATTCAGGCAAAGTGTGAAACAAAACTTAATATTGACTATTGCTAGGTTATTTACAATGGTATATGGTAGAACCAAATGATTTTAATTGCATATTATTATATTTTATATCAACAAAGTGGTTAAATTAGCATTGTACCTTACTATTGGTAGACTCAATAACAACAGAACTTTAGAATTAAGAGTGAATACCATTATCAGCTTATAGATGTTAAAGAAACAAGGTTGTGCATAATTAAGATATATTATGAATGGAATAATTTCACAGATATTAAAATTTAAGAAGATACAGAGGTATACCATATGCAGCAAGAGTCCTAGTCCATACAGGAAGACAGGCAGAAGAAGAGTTGGACGTGCCAATCGCTGGGTTGTCCATCAACTGGAGAAGACGTGCGTGCAAACATCTTTACCAGAACCTCATTTTCTCGGCATGAGGTTGTAGGGGCAGGGCTTCTTCACTGCAGTAGGAATTTCTGGCATCTTGGGGTTTACTGTAGTTTCTGGCGGTGGAGGACTGGCATGGGAGAGACCAACTGGAACCTGAAGTGGAGGTGATTCTATCTGGAGCTGAGGAGTTTCAAGAAGCACTGATGGATGATGGAATGACAACTGCTCGTCTGCTAGACTTGCTTCTGGGACCTGGAACTCCTCGTCTGGAGCAGGAGGAAACAGTTCTCCATCAGGAAAGTTCCCCTCAGTGGCATCCATGGAATGGTCATCCTCTGGAACCCTTGAAAGACTGGAGTCCAGCACAGGATCTGAAGGATTGGACACTGGAACAGGCATCTGGGCAAGTGGATGAAAAGAACTAGGGCACACAAAATTATTAGTAGTGGGAGATGGATTCGTCTGCTTCTCTAATAAATGCCCTTTACGAGCTGGGGCCTTTATCAGCCTGTTCACATGGATGAGCGAAGCCTGTGATATTCTATCTTCCAGTGGTCGAATGACCACAGTCACATTTGAGCGGAATTTCTCAATTGCAAATGGTCCCTTGAGAAATTGGGTGAAATGAGTTTTATATTTCACATACACAATGTCACCCTCCTTTAGCCTTGTGTCTCTTCTTGCTCTATTGAGCTGCCTGTGAGAGTGTGCTTGACTTAGGGCTGTATTGTTGAAACACAGTGACCAAATGGCTTTAGTTTGTGCCATAATATTATCAATGAGGGACCCTTTGTCAAGATGAGGAAAGTCATCGAAGAACCTCTCAGAATCAGTCAACAGGGCTAAAGCTCTTCCAAAATGGACAACAGCAGGGGAGTGACCTGTCGTAGAGTGGATGGTAGAGTTGTATAATGAGGCATGTATTAGGATGGCTGTGTCAAATGGTACTCCTTGGTCTTGCAAAGTTGAGATCGACGACTTGATAGAGGCATTGATTCTTTCAGAGATTCCATTTGCCTCAGGATGGCCAGGTGAAGAGTGTGCCAATCTGATTCCAGCCATATCCAATAGCCTTTTGAATACCACAGAGGTAAATTGTGGGCCAAGATCTGTAAGAATATGGCTTGGTCTGCCAAACATGGCAATGTACCTAAATATAGCCTTGGTTACTCTGTCAGCTGTGGTTGACGGCATGTCCTCTAAGACCAAAAAGCGACTGAAGTGGTCAATTATGGTGAGGACCGAGTGACCATTGCGGAAGGGACCAACAAGATCAAGTGATATAAGTTGGCCTGGTGCAGTAGGAAGTGGTGCAGACTGGACTGGAGCAACCGCCACTCTTCTTTTCTTGTGTAGAATACATTGTGTACATGAGGCAACATAGTTGGCACAATCCATGTATGCCCCTCGCCACCAATACCTTTTGGCGAGAGCCTCGTACGTCTTCTTCAACCCAAAATGGGACAAATGAGCCAGGCGAAGTACCTTTGGCCTGAGAGCTGACGGTAATACAATGTACTCTTCTCTTGATAATCCTGTCTTTCCTGCGTAAAATAATAGGTTTGACTCTGGGTGCACAAAAAAGTTCTTGGGCACATCCTTCGCCCTGTTGATTAACATATTATATGTTTTGGATAGTTCATCATCCCTAAGCATTTCCTTCAGGATTGTTGCTGAAGAGATTTCATTCTCTGGGTCAGTAACTTCTGACGTTATAATGCAGAATACCTTTTGTAGCTGCTTTGCAGCTTCACACTTAGAGATTGAACTGTGTGTGTTTACATCTTGAGGAGTGGTGGAGGAGTGGGAGGAGGCAGCAAAGGGAGGCAAATTAGGTTTAATATGAACATTACTATTGTGGGTCAGAGCAGAAGTACAATTAATTACCTTAGCATGGGTATTATCAGGTACAGAAAAATATGAGTTAGAGCAAGAACTAGGCTTTACAACATGAGTAGAAATACCAGTGTTATTGCTATTGACATTATTTATAGCATTTACATGAGATACCTTATGAGGTGAATTATCTACCTCTATAGAATCACTATTACCATACAACACATTACTATTATTATCAAGTACTTTATCATACTGAGCAGGTTCCTCAGAATCCAAAGTAACTACAGGTAAAATTTGCTTTGAATTAATTAAATTAGCATTGGTATTAAGGTCTTGGGTTATAACATTAGGTGTGCGAGAAAAATAATCTGGTAAGACATTAGAAGTTCCACTGACATGAATAAATTTAAAAGAATATTCAGATAGAGACATTAACCATCTTGTGGTGATGGATGCAGGCGAAGTTGTTTTCTTATAGTGCATAAGAGGTTTACTATCTGATAAAACAAAAAATTCTCTATTATACAAGTACTGTTTGAAGGATTGCACACCTTTTGCTATAGCCATGAGTTCTAATTTGAGAGCAGGATAATTCCTCTCAGCTTTATTTAATGATTTACTAAAGTAAGAGACAGGTAATAGTTAACCATCAAAGTCTTGTAATAGCACTGCAGAAATTGCTTCTTTGGAAGCATCAGTGTTTACATAAAAAGTATTATCAAAATTAGGTTGTCTGATAAAAGGCGAAGAAAAGAAAACCTTTTGTAGTGACTGGAATGCATTAGAAGCTTCATCAGTCCAATTAAAAGGCACAGACATAGAAGTCATTGAAACCAGAGGAGCAACCAAATTAGAAAAACGTGGAATTAAGTGTCTGTAATAATTACAAACACCTAGGAAACGTTTCAACTGTTTTTTAGTTTTTGGAGTTGGAAATGAAGTCACCTTTATGATATTAGAAGAAATTGGACTTATAGTGTTCTGCGACACTTTAAAACCTAGGTAGTCTATTTCAGTTTGATGGAAAGAGCACTTTGGAGGATAAGCAGTAATATTATTTTTAGTAAAAACAGAAAGAAGAGCTTTTAATTTCTGACAAGACTCCTGAAAGGAATTCACACAGATGACAATGTCATCTTGGTAAGCAAAGATACCCAACTCATTGGTTTCCTCAATGAGAGTATCGACTAAAGCTTGGAAAAAGGATGCTGCACTACGCAGTCCAAAAACTAAACGTTTATATTTAAACTGACCCCACATGGAAGTGAAACTCAGGCGGTCTTGAAATTTTTCAGGTAAGTCAATTTGATGGTAAGCATTTTTTAAGTCCAAGGTGGTGAAATAGCGATATTGAGCTATATTAGAAATTATGTCGTTTATCTTAGGTAAAGGATAAGATGAATTCTAAATTATGTGATTAATGAGACGTAGATCCAAAGCAAGTCTGAATTTTTGTGGAGCAGAAGAGTTTAATTGCTTCTTTTTAACAAGCAATATTGGGCAAGCCCAATCAGAGATTGTTCTCTCAATGATACCTGCCTCCACAAGTTCATCGATTTGCTTTTTAGTCTCAGCTTGCAAAGACTGAGGAATGGGAAATGGAAGAGTCTTAAGAGGGAAGTCATGATCAAAATTCAAATTTGGAATCACACGATCAGTGTGTCCTAAAGACTTAGACGAGGAAGAAAAAGCTGTGGCATACTTGCTCAACAGTTGTGACATTTGAGAAATTTCTCCAGGATTCAAATGGATTCTCCAGGATTCTCCATCACCTTCAAAAGGTTGAATGGTTACATTGAATCTATTGTCTACCTCGCTAGCCATGTCCAAGAAAGCAAAAAGTAAAAGAACTGGACTAAAATTCTCAAGGATCACACTAAAGATAACATAACTTGAGTTTTACATATTCAACATGTAAACAAAAAATTTGCAGAATGCAGTGAACCATAAAATGCAAGAGAAGAATTTCATTGCAGATAACGTGAACCAGCAAATGACAAAATGTAACGAATTATGAATATAATTAAGAAAAGAGGTATATTAAAAGTTATGCATACACAAAATGGGATACTATTCAATAAAATAACTTTCAAATATTATGCTTGAGTTCACCACAGCTTAATTAGCATTAAAATTTCAGCATAAATGTCAACTATCAGTCAGAAATATTATATGAACTCATAGATATGATAGGTTGCATGAATGACACAAAATTAGCACTTTATATTAAATGAATTTATATCAATAATGAAGTTTAAAATCAAGAATTGTAATTCAAAAAGCAATAAAATATATCCTTTACACATAAAAATCAATCAATATAACACAAATTCCAATCTTAAATAATATTAAATGTTAAATACTCAGATATTCATAAAATCACTGTATAATTAAATAATTGCACATAACAAACACATAGCTTCGTTCATGCTCTATTATAAAAAAATGCATCATGTGGTACAGAAAAAGCAAACTGAATGAAATTTTAGCATTATTAAGATACCTATATTACTTATTAATAAAGAGAACAACATTATAACCATGGGGAATACTAAGCAGATGCATTTTTTCAATACTCACATAGGTTAAGGAATTAAAAAATGTTACCGTTAAATGAGACAAATACCCTAAAATATTAACTTTAAGGACTGGTCAACCGGTACCAAATGTTGTGAAGCCGAGAATTACGACACCCAAATGGGAAGCCGTATCGGAACAAGTTGTAGCAAAATAGAGAAGTAGTTAAGCCAGCCAAAAAAAGGTGAAACAAGAAAAAGCGTTGTGTATTAAATTAAGTTACAGAATTAACTTCAAGTAACAATGCGACATGAAAGATAACCCAGATAGGTTGTCTCAGGTAACATATACTAACTAGAATAGTTAGGTTTTAAGATAACTGCACTTCACAGTACAAAATAACTAACCCTACATATAGCCTGACCCACGTGCTAAGTATATTACAATATTCATGAAATTAAGTTCTACCGAAGAAACATTATCCACTACAGTAAATTAAATTACAGACAAGGGGTTTAAGGAGCAAATAAGAAAATTTATTTAGTGTAACATAATAAAAAAAGGTAAATACTTATAATAGGCCATGCCTTGTACCACACTCCGGGTCACCAACACGCGCTCCCAAAAGTCTCACCAACCTGTTGCAAGTCCAAGTTCCAAGTGCTCTCTCTCGTTACATTACGAAGCTAGCCATGACTTGCGCCAAGCTGTACTTCGCGCCTGCGAAATACAGGCTCAATACACCAGATTTGGCGTGCATCGCCTTTTTTGGCAATAAATCATTTTTTTTTTCTGCCAATGTATGGCAGCTATGAGAGACAGTTATAAAGACCTGAATATTAATAGATATACTCCATGAGTCTTTATAACAGTTACAATCACTCTTCTAAGAATTGCACGTGGGAAGGATGGGATTTTCCCCAACTTTTAGAGTGTCAGAGAGCTGGACCGCTGGGGACAATTCTTTTCTCAAATCAAGTAATTGAGTTTGGCGAAAAGTTTCCTCTAATTTTTCGATGTATAATAGATGTTGCTGATTTATATGAGGTGTGGACATAATTGGATTCGGTATAATTAGATATCGTTGTGCCTATATTTGTCAAGAGAATCGGTGGTCTTATTATCTGATATTTCACTGTGAAAGGGAATCCATAGTTAAATGATTTCTTTTACACAATCATGAAGCTCTTACAGGCGTATTCTGCACTCCTGAAACCTTTGTCAAATAACTGGCTAATCTTGATTTCCGCACTATCATTTTCCAAACAGAAAATCCTACAGTTTAATATTTGATTAAAGGAATTATTTTAACAATTTTAAATTTGGATTTAAAGGAATATTTGATACTGACCAGATTGTCACTAGCAAAACTAATCTTTATTTTTCCAATAAGTAAATATTGTGCTCGGGAAAGTTTTATCTTGACGATTCCTCGGCCTTTCTATTAGTATCCATCATGGAACAAGCATGACATTTTTGTCTCACAACAAATTCGATACTTCTGTCCACTTACTTTGGATCACTCCCCCTGCATTTCACTGCGGCGGGCGCAGGTTGTTGTATTTGGCCCTCATTATACATAAGGGATCAGGAGATCAGCAGAATAAAATAAAACAGTAAGATAACACTCCTTGAACACAATTCTTTGAATAAATTCTGAACTTCGATAGACCACCTGCTTGGGATTCGCCAAATTAGGCATGTCTATAAGTATAAATTGATTTTAGAGAAGTTGACGGCTTGATAGAGGACTAAATTTGCATTTCAAGAACTTAAGAGAAACACTCGAAATAGAAACACTTTAAATCAAGATTAAACAGCCATAAAGTCTTAGTAAATTCAATATGCAAAACTAAAGACATTCATGATTCTGAATGCCTGAAATCGAGCATAGAAAATCTTAATTGACGGACATCGATACAAAAACAAAACAACAGCAACAGCGATTTCCCTGTTCCTAAAGACTTATGTATCAATGATCTTCGGAATATGGAACGATTATTGGCATGGAGGGAGCAAAAAGCTAAGGAAATATTATGAAGTTTAGAATGTGTTATAATTAAGTACATTGAAAAATATCAAGATATTCTTAATTATATATTTTTTAAATGTTCATTAACATCATTTTCTGTCCTTTAGTAGCATTTTTTATCTATATTATTATATGTCTAAATTTCGGAAATTGAATAAAATGCATCAAAACTGTGTAATAATTAAAATAATCCTTTTGTCTAAAACTCAGGTAAATTATATAAAATTATTAAAACCTAAACATATTTTATTCACCAGAGAATCAAACGTACAATATGCGATTTACTCAAAATTTGCTTGCACTGAAACATGCTAATTGGAAACAGATATTCACTGAAAAGTTTCCTCTAATTTTTCGATGTATAATAGATGTTGCTGATTTATATGAGGTGTGGACTAAATTGGATTCGGTATAATTAGATATCGTATGGGAATATTGAAATATATATGGGAATATTGGCCTGTCGCCACTACACTGCGGTGACATAATTTCTTGTACTGAGAGTTTTGGGTTGAAAGTTGAAATAATGGTTATCCATATAAAATGGAAATTTATGCAGGAAATCAGTCAAATAAAATATCCTGATTAAAATATCATCAAATATTCCTCTGTTGATGTTGAATAACTCTGAAACATTTGAAGAATAATTACCCCGCAAATAAATGGTTGTTTTGGGGGAAATCTTACATTCCAGATCTCTATAATCAGACCAAACTTGGACCTTTTATTTTCAAACATAGATACTTTTTAATAGTAAAGAAAAAAACAAAATTTATTATTTAAGGTAAACGCACCAATAATGGGCCGGTTAAGAGAAAAATTGAAGTAAATCTGAATTTTCACAGCTATAGATAAAGCAAACTGGTCCAAATTTTTACCTGCTATTTTAATAACTGTCTTACATCTTTAGTAGCAATTGGATCGCACTGGCCACATTCATAAAAAAAATATATACATAAATATTAACCAACCTGATGCATCTATAATGGACCATTATTTTATCCGATGTACCCATAATGGGCCACCCAATAATGGGTCATCAATATCGCCCATCACACCATTAATGGACCATCTGTTTAATCTGTTATGGAACAAAAAATCAATCCTACAATATCATAAAATTGGGAAGAAAAAGAACTAAAAACGTGATGTTTATTTTTAAACCGGTTTATTAATTTTATAACTACAGTACAACTACACTAAATATATAAAAACTGAAATATAACTGAAATATAAATTTATTGACTTAAACATCTAAATTAAATTTACTTTAAAATTTTGGTTAATGTTGCCAGTGATGTACCGCTTTATTTGTCTCAGCTGGTATGTTGTTGCAAATATTGACATTTCCGAAAAAAATAATTTGTACCGGTACACGGGCTGGCCCAATACAGGGACATTGTAACAATTCGTGATCCCATGATGGGCCACGCTATTTTCATAGTGGAATCTAAGTTTTTTGTTATTTAATCACTGTACAATTTGAATTAAACATACAATCGCAATGAATAATAGTTTAAGTCAATAAACAGGCATTATAGTACTTAAATAAATTTTTTTGAAAAATTCACTTACCTTAACAGATTTCTTAAGCAGACGTTAAAACAAACAGAATTTTTTTTCTCTC
>OU015496.1:61670466-61672966 GCA_907164885.2 Dolomedes plantarius | reverse complement strand
TCATTGTTTACATGCGAGTTCCCTTCTTATCTAATCATTTGAAAGTCCCTATATACATTTATTTTTCTCGATATATTTAGTTTTTTCAACGAAAATGCCTAAAAGTACTTCTAGAATGCAAACAAAATGTCATAGCTGCGCTTTTTCAGTGTGCTTCAAGCACAAGTAACCCTATGCATGGACAGTGTATTTTAAGGATTGATAGCTGGTGTTCATTTCAGCGGGCAATAGCCCAAGGAACTTCACATAAAACAAAACACTGAGGCTTATCGAATGCTGTATTAAATTCCATCAAACCAACATATTTAGAATTATGCACAAGAGAACTCTTGAGTATGTGTCTTCACGGCAAGACACAAAATGCAAATGAGAGTCTGAATGGTATCATATGGCAAAGATTACCAAAAGACGTATTTGTATGTCTTAAAACTATGAAATTTGGAGCATATGACGCCGTTATACAATTCAGTGATAAATTTCAAGTGTTTTTGAATGTTTTCACTAAAATGATCATAGATAATTCACTTTGGAAGGCTTTAAAAATTTAGATAGACTTAGAATTCATAACTCAATACGTCAAAGTCAAATTAAATCAAAGACACGCAGGAAATTCCTGAGAGCAGCTAGAAAGAAAAAAATTACTGTTTTGGAAAGTAATGAAGCGTAATTTTACAAAACGGGAGCATTTTAATGTGTAATTTGTTGTTTATAATGCAAAAAAGTAAGAGAAAAGTTATTTTTGCAGTTTTCTCAAAATGTAAATTTCTCTTATTTTACCATACCCAAACTGTATAAAAAATATAATGTTTCAAATGTTTTGAAATTTGTAGCTATGTTTTGCAAATATCTGTCAAGGCAATAGACTTTTCTCATGATTAGAGATCGATATTTTTTTTTTTAAATGATTTTTTTGGCAAATCTTGATAATTTTTTCGAGAATTTCATGTTCAGAAGCATTCTTATTGCATAAAGTTTTAACTAAACAATTTATAGTCATGAGAAAAATGAATTTCCCTGAAAAGGTTATTATAATCATTATCCAATTTACAAATTATTAATATATTTATTTATTGTAAGTTATGATGTTTGGCACAAAAGTATTTTTCTTGCTAAATTTTGTGTAAATTTCCCTATAAAAAGTAATTTTTGATTCTACATCAGATTTTTTTTCTATTTTTACAAGTTTCTAGGTGTAAATAATCATTAAAAAGAATTTAAATCAAAAATTCAGACGATTTCAAACAATCTTCTTCAAAGGTGTCCCTATACCTTGTTGACGATTTTTTTTCTATATACTTGTTAATTTGTACTTAACTGATTTTTTTTAGATTACATAGATTATAAATATCATATTTAATTTTTAAAAAGTCCTTTAGTCAAAAATCCCTCCTTTTCGATCTCAAATTTATGTAATTATTTATATCCGAATAAAAATTAGCAGTGTCTTTATTCAAGTTTTATTTAACTTGTTTGTTTCTTTGCACAATTCAATCAACGAATTATACATAAAAATAATTTAAAGAACTTCTAGTTTTACCGAACTCTAAAGTAAACATATTTGGAGAAGAAAAATTTATATCCTAGCTCATTTTTTGCTTTGTGAATTGTTATTCGTCTTGAAAAGCTTGTTAAGTAGTTTTGACATAAAACCTATTCAAAATCCCTTCTGTTTCCCCTGGTTGCAGTATATGAAAAAAAGTATACCTTGGGTAAGAAATAAAATTTGTTGTTTTTATTTTAAATAAAATTTATATTTTCTGTGTTTAGCGTGGTTGATACGTGTCAAATGCATAAGAAATGTTCCGGATATATTCCGCTTAATGTCACTAGAATGAAACTCTTGGGATTTTTTCTTTCATAACTACAAACTTGAATAAGCTGGGTCGACTCTAAATTGATTAGGCCAACTGATCCCAGTGCGGCCTAACCGCCTTAGGGAAAGGAGTAGCACGTTATGGGAATCTAATTTGTTTTACCAAATGCACAAAACTACAGAGGT
This sequence comes from Dolomedes plantarius, assembly GCA_907164885.2. Lineage (NCBI taxonomy): Eukaryota > Metazoa > Arthropoda > Arachnida > Araneae > Dolomedidae > Dolomedes > Dolomedes plantarius. Next base: position 61,670,967 of record OU015496.1, on the reverse strand, counting down.
ATTTACGGCAATACCCGATGGCATAGTTTTTAGCGAACTGCAGAGGTTTTAATTCTTTTCGGAATTTTAAAACTGAAGATATTTTTATGTTTTAAAAATAGTATTTTATGCTAAAATTCTATTCGATTAAATACCTAAATTTTTGCATACTAAGAAAGAAGTTTGACATGCGTCCTAAAATCATTCCCCATTCAACTTAGAGAAATATTTTTTAAACAAGTAATATAAACTTTTCACATTTACTTGTAAGCTCACATAAAATAACTGTATTTAGGTATATTTGCTCCGTTAGGACCATTTACTTGCGTGGATTTTGGGGTTTGTTTTTACTTATAATATAATTTACTTTAATATAATTTTATATGGTATAATTTACTTTTATTATAATTTTATATGGGCTTAAATATAACTAAAAATAAATAATCCAACAGAGATAGATAATTACAATAAGAATATGGACAAAAAACAGAAATAAAATACTCAGGGCATCCACGCACCAAA
>OU015496.1:61656684-61670366 GCA_907164885.2 Dolomedes plantarius | reverse complement strand
TCATCAATATTGACTTATCAATAAAAAAATTAGCTGATATAACAGAAAGATCGACTTGATTTTTTAAAATAGAAACCACATTTCAGACATAAAAAAGGAAATGTACAAAAAAATCCTAAAAATGGCCTTTTTCCACATTTTTCACAGAGCACAACTTAAAAATTCACATAAATGCTAAAAACAATCGATTTCTTCTTAAAATTGGTAGGAATGCTTAAAAGGGTTCACATTATTAAAATAATCTAAAATAAAATAAATTTTTAAAAAAATGTACTTGGTATAATTTGTTAAATCTGTATGTTTCCAATTAATAACTTAAAAATGACCGCAAACTTTAAATGAATGAAAATATATTGGTTTAGAGCAAAGCTGAAATATTTTAAATGGACTGATTTTTCATTGACTGATATGAAATAGCTACAACAGTCTAAGAATATCCTTAAAAATTTTCTACTGAACGACTACAATTAATAATAGTATTATACTATAATAATTTTCAGTGTTTCTATTGGGATAAATGTAAGCTTTATGAAGAAAATAACCAAAACCGTTTGATTTTTTTTTACATTCTCATAAACATTGAAGAACACTAAAGTAATTGCTAACATTCTTATACTGATATAAAGTAGAAAGCCTTATTGAATTGAAAACCTTTGTCACTTGAAAAACATAAAACTTTGACGATCTGAGACAGGGCAATAAAACATTTTCGTTGCACAAATGAATTCAAGAAAAAAGTGCTACTCACTCCATAGTTAAATACTGATTCCAGTTAGATTTTCCCCCTGAAAACATTTATGAGATGATGAAATTGATATTCTGATACTTTTGTTATCTGATTACCCTTTTTATTTTTTGATAATACCTATTAACATAATAAGGTACTTAATGACTCCTAGATTGAGACGAGTTATCTTTAAATTTAACCCCACTAAAAACTTATGAAATGTTTTACTTCAGGGTAGCTGCAAGTTCAAATCCCTTTTCCAGAGCCACGATTCAATTTTTTTCTTTAAATTCAGTGCTACCCCAAGGGACAGTATATCCTTTTGAAGTATTTCAAATATAAAATGCACAGATAAAACAATGAAAGCTTAACCTTTTACAGTCCAATGTTTCCAATTGGGAACATCAAATTGAAAATTTATTTGAAAATTAAATTTCATCAATATTGACTTGGAAAATTAGCAGATGTAACATAAAGATAGACTTGATTTTTCGAAACAGAAATCATATTTCAGACATAAAAATGGAAATATACAAAAAATCATAAAAATGGCCTTTTTCCCCATTTTTCACAGAGCACAACTTAAAAATTCACATAAATGTGAAAAGCAATCAAATTCTTCAAAAAATTGGTAGGCATACTTAAAAGGGTTTACATTATTAAAAGAATACAAAATAAAATATTTTTTAAAAAAATGCACTTGGTGTAATTAGTTAAATCTTTATGTTCCTAATTGCGAACATTGGCCTGTCCCCACTATACTGCCGTGACATCAATTCTTGTACTGAGAGTTTTGGGTTGAAAGTTGAAATAATGGTTATCCATATAAAATGGAAATTTATGCAGGAAAGCAGTCAAATAAAATATCCCCTCTTGGTACTAGGATGGTAAATAATCTTCTGATAGTTGTTGCAAACCTTCTTAAAGTAGAAATATTTTTTGATAATTGTTTTACTACTAATGATTAGATGAAGGATCTTGCAATTAGAAACAAAAATGCTATTGGAACTATTCAAGAACATAGAATTAAAAAATGTTCATTGATGCTCTCAAAGGAGATGAAAAAACTAGAAAGAGGTTCATTTGATTACCAAAGTGATGAATCGGTATTTTTATGCCGCTGGAATGTTCAATTCTGTAGTGAGAGTTTCTTCAAATTATTGCACTCATCTCCCAGTGCAGTCGACTAAAAGATATTCACGTAAAGATCGGAAGGAAGTGGTCCACAACAACCAAATTTAATCCATAAATATAATACTGGAAAGGGTGGAGTTGACCTGATAAATAAAATGTTAGGCAGCTACCGTCCCACGCTTCGCAATAAGAAATGGCGGTGGAATTTATTTGTTAATGTATTAAATATGGCTGTTGTCGCTGGTTGGCTTTTGCACTCAGCAAGTCAGGAAAAATATACCAAGATGACTCATCTGGAGTTTCGCCGAGAGGTTACAATCACTCTTCTAAGAATTGAACGGGGAAAGGATGGGATTCAACCTGGACCCAAAGATTATAGAGACACACAGAGAAAAAGTGATGGCTATTTCCTTGGACAAACAACACAAGGTAGATGTGCACAGTGCTCAGTAAATGCAAGATTAACTTGCAATGAGTATAAGAAAAAATTGCATCTAACATGCTCTCCATTGTACCATGGAATAAAGGTATAAACATAAATTTTGATATTTTGTTTAAGTAAAAGAAATTGTTTTAATTTAAATTTAAAAATTTTCAATATTATTAATATCTGCATTTAAATTTAAAAATAAATATTTCATTCATTCTTATTACTTTCCTTATTATTTAGTCTACTCATCACTATATTCCGTTTTTGAATCCAGTGTAAAAGTATAGTCAGAAGTAGCCAATGTTCCCAACTGGGAACACTAAGAAAATTATATATAAAATTTTTCCCCATTTAAATGAATAATATTCCTTAACTAAAGCATTGAAGGCAAAATACAGAAAAACTTAATTTAAATTATACCTGCATCTGAATTCGGCCTGTAAAAGGTTAAAATGCAAAAATGAGATACAATCATAAAATTCCTTTGGGAAATTACAAGTTAAATCAATTGCTTCTCAGCAGCTTCTATAGACAGATTTACACGAAAGGGCAGGCCAAGAAAGAGAACGTCGATATCCATGATTAAAGCATTCGTGCGGATAGGTCAAAAAGGACTGTCGAAGAATCCGATACTGTGAAGATGACCCTCAAGGCAATCATGGGTAATAGCCATCCTAGGAGCTGCAAAAAGCCCCAACTTTTAGAGTGTCAGAGAGCAAATCAAGTAATTGAGTTTGTCGAAAAGTTTCCTCAAATTTTTCGATGTATAATAGATGTTGCTGATTTATATGAGAGTGGGCATAATTGGATTCGGTGTAATTAGATATCGTTGTGCCTATATTTGTCAAGAGAATCGGTGGTCTTATTATCTGATATTTCACTGTGAAAGGGAATCTATAGTTAAATGATTTCTTTTACCCAATCATGAAGCTCTTACACGCGTATTCTGCACTCCTGAAACCTTTGTCAAATGACTGGCTAATCTTGATTTCCGCACTATCATTTTCCAAACAGAAAATCCTGTAGTTAAATATTTGATTAAAGGAATTCTTTTAACAATTTTAAATTTGGATTTAAAGGAATATTTGATACCGACCAGATTGTCACTAGCAAAACTAATTTGTTCTTTTCCAATAAGTAAATATTGTGCTCGGGAAAGTTTTATCTTGACGATTCCTCGGCCTTTCTATTAGCATCCATCATGGAACAAGCATCGGCATTGCCCGACATTTGTCTCAAAACAAATTCGATACTTCTGTCCACTTACTTTGGATCACTCCCCCTGCATTTCACTGCGGCGGGCGCAGGTTGTTGTATTTGGCCCTCATTATACATAAGGGATCGGGAGATCAGCAGAATAAAATAAAACAGCAAGATAACACTCCTTGAACACAATTCTTTGAATAAATTATGAACTTCGATAGACCACTTGCTTGGGATTCGCCAAATTAGGCGTGTCTATAAGTATAAATTGATTTTAGAGAAGTTGACGGCTTGATAAAGGACTAAATTTGCATTTCAAGAACATAAGAGAAACACTCGAAAAAGAAACACTTTAAATCAAGATTAAACAGCCATAAAGTCTTAGTAAATGCAATATGCAAAACTAAAGACATTCATGATTCTGAATGCCTGAAATGGAGCATAGAAACTCTTAATTGACGGGCATCGATACAAAAAGAAAACAACAGCAACAGCGATTTCCCTGTTCCTAAAGACTTATGTATCAATGACCTTCGGAATATGGAACGATTATTGGCATGGAGGGAGCAAAAAGCTCAGGAAATATTATGAAGTTTAAAATGTGTTATAATTAAGTGCATTGAAAAATAGCAAGATATTCTTAATTATACATTTTTTAAATGTTCATTAACATCATTTTCTGTCCTTTAGTAGCATTTTTATCTGTATTATTATATGTCCAAATTTCGGAAATTGAATAAAATGCATCAAAAGTGTGTAATAATTAAAATAATCATTTTGTCTAAAACTCAGGTAAATTGCACTGCTGGCCACCCAAATTGCAACACCAAGAAAGACAAGAGATATCACAACAAAATTTATTTTGTAGATAACATGTTGACCAAGTATCAAATGATAAAATTTAGAGACTGCTGTGAAGTGTGGTTCCTGCCAAAATCAGTAGCCAGAGTAGCCGCCATTGTTGGAGATCACCGCTGCCACACGCCTCGGCATTGATTCAAAGAGACTTTGGATGAGTTCTTGGGGTACAGCAGACCAAGCATCTTCCACACGTTGCCAAAGATGATCTGATGTGGCAGCTGGGGTAGGAATCTGGGTCATTCGTAGAGCAACACTGGACCACGTGTTTTCTATCTGCGAAAGATCCGGGGAGCGAGGCGGCCAGGGAAGCAATTCAATCTGGCGATTGACGAAGAACCGTTGGACAATGCGTACCATGTGTGGTCGCGCATTATCCTGTTGAAATATAGCTGTGGGCAAGCCCTGAAGGTAAGGAAGGACAACTGGCTCCAACACCTCGCAGATGTAGAGCTGGTTGTTTAAAGTACAGGCAATGCGTACTAGAGGTGTGCGAGAGTGATATCCAATACCTTCCCATACCATAATACCCGGTGCAGGACCAGTGTGGCGGTGCATAACGCAGCTGTTCAGCATCCTCTCTACACGGTGTCTCCAGACTCGAATGCGACCATCGTGGTGTTGCAGACAGAAGCGTGACTCGTCAGTAAAGACAATTTCATTCCATTCTGCCGTCCACATCCTTGTGTCATCGCACCATTGGCGGCGGAGACGTCTGTGGTTCTGCGTCAAGGGTAGACAAAGCAATGGACGGCTTGCGGATAGACCACTCTGCTGTAAACGGCGTCGAATGGTACGCGCAGACACTGGATGATGCGTTACAGACTGCACGTGCTGTGCTATGGTTCGTGATGTGACTGAGCGATCCGTCACTGCCATGCGTACAATTTGCCTGTCATCACGTGAAGTGTTGCGCTGAGGTGGATGCGATCGAACACGCCGGTCCGTCGTACCCTCCTGCATCCAACGATCACATATCCGCATTACAGTTGTTTGGTTTCGTCCAACACGACAACCGATTTCCTGAAAGATAATCCACAATCTCGGTAGGCAACTTTCCTTCCTCTGTCGAACTCGAATACTTGATCAAAAGATGATCGCTGTTTTCGACGAGGCATAATTGATCGTTTTTTTTTTGAAAAAACAAGAAAAACACAATTGCCGAACTTGAAATCTTCGAACTCTCCAAGCCTTAAATAGCGCTTTGAAGTGGCACCACAGGCGCGCGTGATGTGCATCTGCGCTGAAATTCTAATCATTTGCATATGTCACCTCCGCTAATGCATGTCGTAAATTTCATGTTATTTGCATGTTTCCTTCAGGGTGTTGCATTTACAGTGGCCAGCAGTGTATATAAAATTATTAAAACCTAAACATGTTTTATTCACCAGAGAATCATACGTACAATATGCGATTTACTCAAAATTTGCTTGCACTGAAACATGCTAATTGGGAACAGATATTCACTTAACCTCTGTTGATGTTGAATAACTCTGAAACATTTCAAGAATAATTACCCCCTAAATAAATTGTTGTTTTGGGGGAAATCTTGCATTGCAGATTTCTATAATCAGACCAAACATGGACCTTTTATTTGCAAACATAATACTTTTTAATATTAAAGAAAAAAACAAAATTTATTATTTAAGGTAAACGCACCAGTAATGGGCCGGTTAAGAGAAAAATTGAAGTAATTCTGAATTTTCACAGCTATAGATAAAGCAAACTGGTCCAAATTGTTACTTGTCATTTTAATAACTGTCTTACATCTGTAGTAGCAATTGGAGCGCACTGGCCACATTCATAAAAAAAATATACATAAATATTAACCAACATGATCCATCTATAATGGGCCATTATTTTATCCGATGTACCCATAATGGGCCACCCAGTAATGCGCCATCAATATCGCCCATCACACCATTAATGGGCCATCTGTTTAATCTGTTATGGAAAAAAATCAATTCTACAATATCATAAAATTGGGAAGAAAAGGAACTAAAAACGTGATGTTTATTTTTAAACCGGTTTATTCATTTTATAACTACAGTACAACTGCACTTGTAGAAAATTGTATCGAGAGGGCGCTGCGACGCCCGTAGAGAGGGAGAAGTTTTTCGCTTCTCAGTTCGTCCCTCGCTCTCGTAAAACAGGGTCATGTAACCCCCCGTTGGAATCCCTATCTGGGGAAACATTTTTCTATTTATGTTTACATTTGTTACTGTTACAAATAAACCGAAAAAGACAAAGCTTCGTAGTCGTCAATTTGTAGTAGTTCGTCATAAATTCGATAGTGGTGCGACGGTCGGGAATTTTGTAGTGTGTCGTAATTGGATTTTTTTGTGCTCATCGGTTCGTTTTCGAAGTGTGTTCAAGTCGTCGTTTTGGGTGAGAAATTTTTGTTGAAAGTTTTGTTGAATTGGTTTATAGTGACATTTGTTTTGATTGTGGTTAGTTATTTTGTTGACTTTGCCATTCTGTTTTCGTCAGTTTGGTTTCGTTTAATTGTTAGAAATTGTTGTAGTAATTGTGTTAGAAATTGTTGTAGTTGAGGTTTTGATTTTGTAATATTTATTGTTTTGTGTTAGCGATTGTCAAAATGTCGAAATTGATAAAGCTCAAAACCAAACGGGATGTTCATAGAGAACAATTTACAAATATAATTGACAAAATTGATAATTATTTGTTAGAACCGGATCTGAATCCTGATGTCTGTGAGTCTTTGTTTGAACAGTTAATTAGTAAAAGTGAAATTTTGAGTATGTTAAATGATGACATAGATAAACTAATTAATGATGAGGATGAAATAAGGGCTGAAGTTTTAACTGTAGATGAATATTGTGAAAAGGTAATTTCTGAAAAAATTAAATTGCAAAATAAAATTAAATCGTTAAACTTAAATTCTACCACTGAACATAGAACCACCGAAAATTCGTTACCATCGAAAACTCGTGTAGAAATTACTGCTAAACTTCCCAAATTGTCTATTGCAAAATTCTATGGAGAGCCGTCCGAATTTCTTGAATTCTGGAATCAATTTGAAAATTCAATCCACAATAACCCAAATTTAAATGAAGTTGATAAATTTTGCTATTTAAAGTCCATGTTAGGCGGGAAGGCTCTCTGCAGCATAAAGGGGTTTTCAATTAATAAAGAAAATTACGCGCAAGCAATCAAGTTGATTTCTGAAACCTTTGGAGAAAGGGACATTTTAATAAACTCGCACATCTCAAATTTGCTTAATATTAAACCAGTCAAAAATTCTTCTAACGTTCAGTCTTTGCGTAACTTGTATTTCGATTGTCAAACACAGATTCGGTGTTTGCAAAGTCTGGGAATAGATTCCGAAACATACACTACTCTTTTGACAAACATAATCTTGAAAAATCTCCCACATGATATAACGTTAGAATTTGCTAAAGTCAGCTCAGATAAATGTCATGATCTTCAAGAGTTAATGAGCTTCTTGTACAAAGCGGTGAGTGCGAGGGAGAAGGCTCAGAGAATCCAAGGTCACTCCACCCCTAAATTCTCCCCATTGCTACTCAGAGGGGGGGTCCAACTCTCAGCCGAATCGCACGAATAAGTCAGCTTTGGAACTTCACACCAATGTTTCGAAGAGCGCGAATTCTAGCAGGTGTCTTTTTTGCAATGACTCACAGCATGGGAGGTCAGAGTGTGATATTTTGACTCTCCAGGAGAGGAGAGATCAGCTAGTCCGTGAAAAACGTTGTCTGATATGTTGTAAGATTAACTGTTTCGTAAAAAGATGCAAGGGGCCAACATGGAGCTTTTGTAAGGGTCGCCACTCCAAAGCCATTTGCTTTAAACTCGAGAATGACAAAAAGCCGAGAGTAGAGGTTGAGAATGACGTGTCATTAAACCATGTGGTAAATGATTTGAGTGGGGTTTTGTTGCAGTGCTTTAAAGCAGAAATAGTGGGTCGGAAAAAATCGGGATTAGCCTTAGTTTTGTTTGATAATGGTGCACAACGTAGTTTTATCCGAAAAAGTGTGTCGGAGAAACTAGGTTTAAAGGTTTTGGGTTCCGAAAATTTGAAAATTTATTCTTTTGGTGCTAAGGCTCCTAGTACCGAAATTTGTCGCAGAGTAGAGATAGTTTTAAAAAATGTGTTGAACGGAGAGGAGTTTATCGTTGAAGCGCTAGAGGTCGAGGAAATATCGAACGCTGTTGTGAAACTTCCTAGTAAAGAGGTGTCGGAAAAAATGAAGTCTAAGGGATTTGTGTTGACATGTTCAGATGAGTCATCAGACAAGTCTATTTCGCTATTGATAGGATCGGACTACTACTGGAATTTAACTAGAGGTGTCGAAAGGTTGAATTCTTCGTTAGTGGCAGTTGAAACTTGTTTAGGGTGATCGCTTCATGGGAGATGTGGTGAGGCTGACGAACTTACATCTGTCAATCTGGTCCTCAATCAAGAAGAGTCAATTTCGGCAGAATTGAGAAGGTTTTGGGAGTTGGAGAGTTTAGGTGTACAGGATTGTGACTCAGGTGTTGATATTAGGGATCAGGAGATGATTAGAGAGTTCAATGAGTTGATTCGTTTTGTTGATGGGCGCTATCGTGTAAAATTGCCGTGGAGGTCGGGTGTGAAGGATGGTTTAGAGGATAATATAGGAGTTGCTCGTAAACGGTTTAAGGGATTGACTCGCAAGTTTAAGATGGATAGCAGGTTTTTCGATGAGTACAAAGGTGTTGTTGATGAATATTTGAGAGAAGGTATCGTTGAAAAAACTTCTCTAAAAAATCCGGAAGAAAGATCATTTTATTTGCCCCATCATGCTGTCATACGGAAAGACAAAACAACTAGTCGAGTACGTATAGTATTCGATGGATCTGCACATGACAAAGAGAAAATATCTCTCAATGACTGTTTGCACACAGGTCCGAACTTGCATCCCAACATATTCCAATTGCTTTTGAAATTTCGCCAGAATGCTGTTGCGTTCACAGCTGATGTAAAGTCGGCTTTTCTGCAAATTGAATTGGATGAATCAGATCGTCAATTCACTCGTTTCTTCTGGGTTGATGATCCTAATGAACAACCATCTGTGCTCAACTTCACGCGGTTTCTCTTTGGGCTAACATCGAGTCCATACCTTCTTGCAGCCACTCTGAAGTACCATTTTCAGAAATACCAAGAACAACTGCCAGCTACATCGAATCTACTTTCGAATTGTCTCTACGTCGACGATCTAATAGGAGGAAGAGAAGAGGTTTCAGATGCTCTGAAAACCTCATTAGAAAGTGTAAAAATATTCAGTGATGCTGGAATGGTACTCAGAAAGTGGACAACAAATTCATCCGAACTTCGTGAATTGTGGAGAGCCAACAACATTGAAGTCGAACAGCCGGACACTCTTGTTCGTTCTGGCTTATCGTCGAAGGTCTTAGGTTTGGCCTGGGATCCAGATAGTGATATGATATATTTTTCCACCACAGAACTTGTGAAATTCGTATCTCGCAGAATAGACACCAAACGTTTTATTCTACAAATTGTCGGTAGACTCTTCGACCCGATTGGTTTCCTCGGACCGTTCATTGTAAGGGTGAAGTGTCTACTTCAAGAACTGTGGACATTGGGTTTGAACTGGGACCAAGAATTGCCAGACAAACTGACTCATAAGTGGCACTTGTGGTGCAAGGATGTAGAACAATTGACCAATGTCAAGATTACAAGATATTATCTTTTCGAGCTTAATTGTGAATTTGTATCATTTGAACTTCATTGTTTTTCAGATGCATCGTTAGCAGCTTATGGAACTGTGCTATACTTGAGAAGTGTTTCTGCTGACGGTAAGGTAATCACAAGTTTCATATGCTCAAAGAGCAGGATAGCACCATTGAAAACTATAACCTTGCCGAGGCTGGAATTAATGGGAGCATTGTTATCTGCTAGGTTAGTTAAAGAAGTGAAAGAATGCTTGAAATTTGTTGCTAAATGTTTTTATTGGAGTGATTCTCAGATAACACTTTTTTGGATTAAGGGTAAATCTAGCAAATTCAAACCCTTTGTAAAAAATAGGGTTGAAGAAATCCAATCTTTAACTGAACCTGGCAGATGGCATTTTTGCCCTGGTAAACAGAACCCAGCTGATGTGCTATCTAGGGGTATGTCCGCCACAGACTTGGCTGAAAGTTCATTGTGGTGGTATGGACCGCCGTGGTTGAGACAACCACCGGAATTTTGGCCCCCTTGTGAAAAATTTGATTCTGAATATTTTGAACCTAATTGTGATCTTGAATTCAGAAAAAAGTGTGAAGTAATTGTGCAAAATAATTGTATTTCAGAGAACGAAGGGTTTATTTTGAATTTGAACAATTTTTCTAATTTAATGAAAGTTTTAAGAATTACTGCATTGGTTAATCGTTTTATCGCGAAATTGAAGCATTTTGAATATGAAATTGGTCCACTTACTGCAACTGAATTAGAAATTTCAGAAAATACTTGGATAAAGTTCGAACAGTCTCTAGCCTATCCTTCGGAATTGCATTGTTTGAAAACTGGCAAGCCAGTTCCTACCGAATCGAAAATCTTTAGCTTAGCCCCATTCTTAGACAATAACGGAATACTTCGTTTAAAGGGGAGGATTGAGCAGAGTGAATTATCTGAGAATGAAATTCATCCTATTATTTTGCCTAAATCAAAATTTGTAGAATTATTGATAATTAGAGAACATAGCAAAATTTTACATGGTGGGGTGTCAGCTACTTTGGCAAAAATTCGCACAAAATTTTGGATTGTGAAGAGTAGGCAAGAGGTAAAGAAAATTTTTAATAAATGTTTGATTTGTCGGAAGTATACTTTGAAACCTGCGAGACAGGTAACTGCTCAGCTGCCAAAGGACAGGATTTTGGAAAGGCCGCCATTTTCAGTTACAGGGGTCGATTTCACAGGACCTGTTTATTTGAAATCAGATAAGGACATTCGTAAGTCCTACATTGCTTTGTTTACCTGTGGAGTGACACGAGCAGTTCATATTGAACTCATTTCCGACATGTCAACTAGAAGTTTTATTTTGTCTTTAAGGCGATTTCTGGCTCGAAGGGGAAATTGTGAAGTCATCATTTCGGATAATGCTAAAACATTCAAAAACACAAATGACATTTTAGGACAATTTTCAAAAATCTATCTAGACAAAAATTTGAAGGATTTTGTTGCTATTAACGGCATAACATGGAAATTTATTGTGCCTAGTGCCCCATGGTGGGGTGGATTTTATGAGAGGCTCATGAAAAGTGTTAAGGATCCTTTGAAAAAGATCCTAGGCAAGGCTTTATTATCTTTTGAAGAAATGATGACTATCGTCACAGAAATCGAATGTGTTTTGAATAATCGGCCACTTACCTACGTAAGTAATGATTTAAATGAGCCACAGCCTCTTACTCCGGCTCAATTTTTGTTTCCTGGTCAAAATTATAGTTATCCTGTGCATTTTGCTGATCTTTTCAACTATGAGTTATCGACAAAGGAAAATTTAAATCGCAGAAAATTGTATCAATCTAGACTTTTGAAGCAAATTTGGCGTAATTGGAAGGAAAATTATCTGCTTCAATTAAGAAATGCCCATAATTTTATAGTTCCTTCTCCTAAAGATAATTTAAAAGAAGGTGATGTGGTCTTGGTGGAAGGGTCAGCGAAATCTAAATTACTTTGGCCTTTAGGCATCATCGATGAAGTATTCGTAGGTCGTGATGGACACGTAAGATCTTGTCTTGTTCGTACTTCAAGTGGCCAGTATAAACGTCCCATACAAGTTATATATCCTCTTGAATTAAATGATTAATGTTTTGTATATACTTTAATACCTTTTCTTAGATTATGAAAATTTTAAATTTGTTTTGAAGAACTGTGTACATAAATTTATGTTTCTTTTTGTCAGTAAGTTTAAAATAATATTTGTTCTTGTATTGATGTAAATTTGATTATTTGTATTGTATTTTGAGTGTTAGTGACATTTTATTAAGTAGTTTATATACCCTACATATTGTGTAATTAGAGGTGAACATTTTGTTCACGGTGGGGTGTGTAGAAAATTGTATCGAGAGGGCGCTGCGACGCCCGCAGAGAGGGAGAAGTTTTTCGCTTCTCAGTTCGTCCCTCGCTCTCGTAAAACAGGGTCATGTAACCCCCCGTTGGAATCCCTATCTGGGGAAACATTTTTCTATTTATGTTTACATTTGTTACTGTTACAAATAAACCGAAAAAGACAAAGCTTCGTAGTCGTCAATTTGTAGTAGTTCGTCATAAATTCGATAACACTAAATATATAAAAACTGAAATATAACTGAAATATAAATTTATTAACTTGAACATCTAAAATTAAATTTACTTTAAAATTGTGGTTAATGTTGCCAGTGATGTACCGCTTTATTTGTCTCAGCTGGTATGTTGTTGCAAATATTGACATTTCCGAAAAAAATAATTTGTACCGGTACACGGGCTGGCCCAATACAGGGACAGTGTAACAATTCGTGATCCCATGATGGGCCACGCTATTTTGATAATGGAATCTAAGTTGTTTGTCATTTAATCACTGTAGAATTTGAATTATACATACAATCGTAATGAATAATAGTTTAAGTCAATAAACAGGCATTATAGTACTTAAATAAAAATTTTTGAAAAATTCACTTGCCTTAACAGATTTCTTAAGCAGACGTTAAAACAAACAGAATTTTTTTTTTCTCTCTGGCAGAATACACCTTACACTTCACACAAAGTAAAGGAATGAACTGAATTCCATTACCAAGGGATCCTCACAGGTAGTAGCCAATGACCCTCACCCCTTCCACTGCCTAAGGTAACAATAGACCCTTAATTTCTCGACAATTCTAAAGGGTGGCCCATTATAGGGGCATGGCCCATTATAGGTGCATTTACCTTACTATGTGTGGTATAAATTATCTAAGTGTTGTTGGATTGTACATTTCCGTTTTGTTTATTTTTTTCGCTTTTCATCACAGTTATCCTGTATGATCTAATCAAGCTCATTTTCTTATTTATGATGAAGAATTTGATTAAAGTAAACATTTTATACAATATTAGGCAATAAATGTGTCAATATTTTAATGAAGAATAATGTTATTAATTTATTCACAAATATAATAGGAAAGACTGCCTGAAACAGTGAAACGATTAGTAAATCCCTATGCCTTGAAAACATTAGTTCTCAACACTACATCTTTTTGAGTCAGCAACAAAACATTTGCCAGCAGAAATATGAGATAAAATTAGATCCGTCGTAATTACCTTGCATTAATCAATATCTACATTAATATATGTTCTTCAATCTATTTATAAAA